>JANEHU010002467.1:0-17615 GCA_027563435.1 Nasonovia ribisnigri | reverse complement strand
TGTTGGATTGTCTGAAATGCAAATGATCGAACGTAAGGAATAGGTAAATTTAATGTATTAAGTGATATATTATTATAATTACCTTGGGTGATTGTAGAGCTCGGTGCTCGCCGCTGCACCATCTGTGCAAATTGAAATGCAGTTCGACCATACCATATTATTTTCTTCGAAATAATTATTAACAGCATTGAAAATATCGACTCCAGTTGTTGTAGTTTGTAAATCACGGCAAAACAAAAATTGTTCAATTATTTTTTTCTCATTGACAAATCGTATGAAAGAAATTAATTGAGATTTACCAGAAACATCGGTACTTTCATCAAGTTGTAATGCGAATTCGTTATATTTTTGTAATATCTCATTTACATCTTTTACAGTGCTTGACTTTAGTGAGTCGCGTTGTCAATTCTAAACGGATCGTTTCTAAAATTTAACATCTGGAAGATTTTTCAAAACAAAACGTGATCGACGTCTTGTGCCGAAACGCTGTGATCATTATTTAAAAAGTTATTGGCGATACAAAAAGTTGATTCGGTGATCAGAGCTGATCGGAAGGTCCGGAACCGCCGTCCATAGACCACCCCGGTACTTTGCTTCAGCGAGTCGCATTGTCAATTCTAATTTTCCCTTCCAGAATGTCCCATCGGATGGGGCTGTTCTAGCGAAGACCGGTATTGACAATTCGCCGGGGCCGCCTTCTCGACTTATCGACCGTCATTTTTTTTCGGAGAGAACGAATCGTCATTGAGTCCCATCGGATCGGACTTTTTTCAGAGAATTTCTGGCTTGAAGTTCAATAATTATCCTACCGCTCTCCCGTCTTCGGGCTTTAAGTGCTGCTCGAGTGCTGATTTCCACACCACCTTTGAGGTACAGCAATAGGCGCGTTTTTTTTATAGTGGTGTCCCCATGAGGCCTAATCCACTTTTTCACTGTCGTGATAATAAGAGCAAAAATAATTATTGTAATAATAATAATAATTTTATTTAGCAAAAACAATTTACATTCGCACTAATTATGAAAAAAAAAAATTATAGTAACAATGATTTTACTTTAATAAGTATCTTTTTTCGGTATTTTATGTTTTTTAAGAAGTAACTAATTTTTCTCATTTTCGCCAGGTCAATCATGGCGTGATCTGAATAGTTATTCTTCGTGTACTTTTCCTTTGCCATTTCCTCTGGCAGGATCTCTGCTCTTCGTATGTACACGGCACCATCGAATCTGTCTCCCAGTTTCTCCACGTAGAACAGATCGATTGTGGCTGACGGGTATTCTTCAAATGCCTGGCAGTCTCGGATCTTGGCCCGCCATTCTTCGGCGTCATATTTTATGTATGGTTCCAGCGGGAACAGATCTTCAAAACTGAAAATGTAATTAGATTTTTAAAATTCAATTCGTACATCCTGTTACGCATATGTGGTTACTTACTTTTTATCAACGTATGACTTGACCAAGGCCGTGTGGTCAACGATTTCTATCTGTTGGTTCCGCCGGAGGGCTTCAGACGCGTCCGGCAGACGGTAGTACTGGTTGGCTGTGCGGTCAGAGTGCTGTAAAGCCTGGGCGATTGCCCCAGACGTTACAGCATCGTGATCGCGGCCGGACGTCTCTACCATTTTTCTAAAAACGGTAGCCGTTAATTTTTGTCCGAAAATCTTCGTCACGTCGTCGTAAATCTTCACAATTTTTTCGCCTCGGTTAGTGACGAAAAAGTTTGGCCGATCATAACCAGTTCTTCTTCGGAGGTTGTAGTAACTGTGGATAATTAAATGTTTAAAACGGTGATGTTTAATGT
Organism: Nasonovia ribisnigri; assembly: GCA_027563435.1. NCBI lineage: Eukaryota > Metazoa > Arthropoda > Insecta > Hemiptera > Aphididae > Nasonovia > Nasonovia ribisnigri. The sequence continues at coordinate 15,817 of JANEHU010002467.1, read as the reverse complement.
GGAAATGTCATTTAATAATTACCGGTCCAACCACTTCTCCATCTGCTCGTCGAAGACAAGGGTGGCCGGCTCCTTGTCCCCGGTCTTGTGGTCGGCGACCATTACTACAATTTTATTTTCTTGGTGGACCCGATTCTCGCACTCCCTCAGTGTCATGTTGACGGCCAGACCGCTACGCTGTTTTGTCATCCACAGTATTTGTATGGCCAGAGCCGCCGTAGTCTTCTTCCACAACCCCGATATCTGGAAAATCAAACGGTTAGAAACGATGTAAATCGAGCGTTGAGTTCAGACACACTTACCTTCTTCTCTGCTGGACCGCTGTTTTTTTCACTGCGAACGGTGATGGTCCCAACCATCGCAGTGAACGTGCGTTCCAGCTCACCCAGGTTGCTCTCGATGCCTTCCCGGATGACTGAAAGGCATTGAACCACGTCATCGTATTCAGGCAACTGTTTCGCCTGATCCGTCATCCGAATAAATAATTCGGCCGGCTGTTGTTTGGTCTTTTTCCTGTACACGAGGTTCAGTTTTTGGTCCAAGAGCTTTATCTTCGTGATGGTGGCCATGCATGGTGATAGGTCAAATCCCTTGGGAAAAGATGAATCCTCGTAGACGTACGAGTGGATGACGTGGTTGAATAGCAACCTGATGTTTTTGAGATAATTTATGCTGGTTGCCTTCGTCTGCCCCAACGACTCCCGTCTGAAAAACAAAACAAAGTCGTCATTAACTATAATTCATATTACACTAATTTAGATAACTAATTACTTTTCAAAGTACTCCATATATGGCATGACATCTGTGGACACCAAGTCAGACCAGTGTCTTGGCAGAAATCCGCTGTCCACTAGATGCTGGTGTACATAGTTCAACACGCGTGAGACGTTGGCCACGTAGTTATCAGCTGCCATGGAACCATCACCGTGGCTCATTTTGAGCGTGTTCCCAAAAAACACGATCAGTGGGTGGTTCCGCGGCAGCTGATGGTTGAGGCCCATATCTTGAGCCAACATTCTCACGGTTCTGTAACAAAAATCAAGCGATATAAACACTGGAGCATTGGTTTGCGGGCGTTGGAAGAACTTCAAAGGCAAGCTCACCTTAAGGGAAAGTGGTTCACCAACGGTTGTTGGATTGTCTGAAATGCAAATGATCGAACGTAAGGAATAGGTAAATTTAATGTATTAAGTGATATATTATTATAATTACCTTGGGTGATTGTAGAGCTCGGTGCTCGCCGCTGCACCATCTGTGCAAATTGAAATGCAGTTCGACCATACCATATTATTTTCTTCGAAATAATTATTAACAGCATTGAAAATATCGACTCCAGTTGTTGTAGTTTGTAAATCACGGCAAAACAAAAATTGTTCAATTATTTTTTTCTCATTGACAAATCGTATGAAAGAAATTAATTGAGATTTACCAGAAACATCGGTACTTTCATCAAGTTGTAATGCGAATTCGTTATATTTTTGTAATATCTCATTTACATCTTTTACAGTGCTTGACTTTAGTGAGTCGCGTTGTCAATTCTAAACGGATCGTTTCTAAAATTTAACATCTGGAAGATTTTTCAAAACAAAACGTGATCGACGTCTTGTGCCGAAACGCTGTGATCATTATTTAAAAAGTTATTGGCGATACAAAAAGTTGATTCGGTGATCAGAGCTGATCGGAAGGTCCGGAACCGCCGTCCATAGACCACCCCGGTACTTTGCTTCAGCGAGTCGCATTGTCAATTCTAATTTTCCCTTCCAGAATGTCCCATCGGATGGGGCTGTTCTAGCGAAGACCGGTATTGACAATTCGCCGGGGCCGCCTTCTCGACTTATCGACCGTCATTTTTTTTCGGAGAGAACGAATCGTCATTGAGTCCCATCGGATCGGACTTTTTTCAGAGAATTTCTGGCTTGAAGTTCAATAATTATCCTACCGCTCTCCCGTCTTCGGGCTTTAAGTGCTGCTCGAGTGCTGATTTCCACACCACCTTTGAGGTACAGCAATAGGCGCGTTTTTTTTATAGTGGTGTCCCCATGAGGCCTAATCCACTTTTTCACTGTCGTGATAATAAGAGCAAAAATAATTATTGTAATAATAATAATAATTTTATTTAGCAAAAACAATTTACATTCGCACTAATTATGAAAAAAAAAAATTATAGTAACAATGATTTTACTTTAATAAGTATCTTTTTTCGGTATTTTATGTTTTTTAAGAAGTAACTAATTTTTCTCATTTTCGCCAGGTCAATCATGGCGTGATCTGAATAGTTATTCTTCGTGTACTTTTCCTTTGCCATTTCCTCTGGCAGGATCTCTGCTCTTCGTATGTACACGGCACCATCGAATCTGTCTCCCAGTTTCTCCACGTAGAACAGATCGATTGTGGCTGACGGGTATTCTTCAAATGCCTGGCAGTCTCGGATCTTGGCCCGCCATTCTTCGGCGTCATATTTTATGTATGGTTCCAGCGGGAACAGATCTTCAAAACTGAAAATGTAATTAGATTTTTAAAATTCAATTCGTACATCCTGTTACGCATATGTGGTTACTTACTTTTTATCAACGTATGACTTGACCAAGGCCGTGTGGTCAACGATTTCTATCTGTTGGTTCCGCCGGAGGGCTTCAGACGCGTCCGGCAGACGGTAGTACTGGTTGGCTGTGCGGTCAGAGTGCTGTAAAGCCTGGGCGATTGCCCCAGACGTTACAGCATCGTGATCGCGGCCGGACGTCTCTACCATTTTTCTAAAAACGGTAGCCGTTAATTTTTGTCCGAAAATCTTCGTCACGTCGTCGTAAATCTTCACAATTTTTTCGCCTCGGTTAGTGACGAAAAAGTTTGGCCGATCATAACCAGTTCTTCTTCGGAGGTTGTAGTAACTGTGGATAATTAAATGTTTAAAACGGTGATGTTTAATGTGGAAATGTCATTTAATAATTACCGGTCCAACCACTTCTCCATCTGCTCGTCGAAGAAGAGGGTGGCCGGCTCCTTGTCCCCGGTCTTGTGGTCGGCGACCATTACTACAATTTTATTTTCTTGGTGGACCCGATTCTCGCACTCCCTCAGTGTCATGTTGACGGCCAGACCGCTACGCTGTTTTGTCATCCACAGTATTTGTATGGCCAGAGCCGCCGTAGTCTTCTTCCACAACCCCGATATCTGGAAAATCAAACGGTTAGAAACGATGTAAATCGAGCGTTGAGTTCAGACACACTTACCTTCTTCTCTGCTGGACCGCTGTTTTTTTCACTGCGAACGGTGATGGTCCCAACCATCGCAGTGAACGTGCGTTCCAGCTCACCCAGGTTGCTCTCGATGCCTTCCCGGATGACTGAAAGGCATTGAACCACGTCATCGTATTCAGGCAACTGTTTCGCCTGATCCGTCATCCGAATAAATAATTCGGCCGGCTGTTGTTTGGTCTTTTTCCTGTACACGAGGTTCAGTTTTTGGTCCAAGAGCTTTATCTTCGTGATGGTGGCCATGCATGGTGATAGGTCAAATCCCTTGGGAAAAGATGAATCCTCGTAGACGTACGAGTGGATGACGTGGTTGAATAGCAACCTGATGTTTTTGAGATAATTTATGCTGGTTGCCTTCGTCTGCCCCAACGACTCCCGTCTGAAAAACAAAACAAAGTCGTCATTAACTATAATTCATATTACACTAATTTAGATAACTAATTACTTTTCAAAGTACTCCATATATGGCATGACATCTGTGGACACCAAGTCAGACCAGTGTCTTGGCAGAAATCCGCTGTCCACTAGATGCTGGTGTACATAGTTCAACACGCGTGAGACGTTGGCCACGTAGTTATCAGCTGCCATGGAACCATCACCGTGGCTCATTTTGAGCGTGTTCCCAAAAAACACGATCAGTGGGTGGTTCCGCGGCAGCTGATGGTTGAGGCCCATATCTTGAGCCAACATTCTCACGGTTCTGTAACAAAAATCAAGCGATATAAACACTGGAGCATTGGTTTGCGGGCGTTGGAAGAACTTCAAAGGCAAGCTCACCTTAAGGGAAAGTGGTTCACCAACGGTTGTTGGATTGTCTGAAATGCAAATGATCGAACGTAAGGAATAGGTAAATTTAATGTATTAAGTGATATATTATTATAATTACCTTGGGTGATTGTAGAGCTCGGTGCTCGCCGCTGCACCATCTGTGCAAATTGAAATGCAGTTCGACCATACCATATTATTTTCTTCGAAATAATTATTAACAGCATTGAAAATATCGACTCCAGTTGTTGTAGTTTGTAAATCACGGCAAAACAAAAATTGTTCAATTATTTTTTTCTCATTGACAAATCGTATGAAAGAAATTAATTGAGATTTACCAGAAACATCGGTACTTTCATCAAGTTGTAATGCGAATTCGTTATATTTTTGTAATATCTCATTTACATCTTTTACAGTGCTTGACTTTAGTGAGTCGCGTTGTCAATTCTAAACGGATCGTTTCTAAAATTTAACATCTGGAAGATTTTTCAAAACAAAACGTGATCGACGTCTTGTGCCGAAACGCTGTGATCATTATTTAAAAAGTTATTGGCGATACAAAAAGTTGATTCGGTGATCAGAGCTGATCGGAAGGTCCGGAACCGCCGTCCATAGACCACCCCGGTACTTTGCTTCAGCGAGTCGCATTGTCAATTCTAATTTTCCCTTCCAGAATGTCCCATCGGATGGGGCTGTTCTAGCGAAGACCGGTATTGACAATTCGCCGGGGCCGCCTTCTCGACTTATCGACCGTCATTTTTTTTCGGAGAGAACGAATCGTCATTGAGTCCCATCGGATCGGACTTTTTTCAGAGAATTTCTGGCTTGAAGTTCAATAATTATCCTACCGCTCTCCCGTCTTCGGGCTTTAAGTGCTGCTCGAGTGCTGATTTCCACACCACCTTTGAGGTACAGCAATAGGCGCGTTTTTTTTATAGTGGTGTCCCCATGAGGCCTAATCCACTTTTTCACTGTCGTGATAATAAGAGCAAAAATAATTATTGTAATAATAATAATAATTTTATTTAGCAAAAACAATTTACATTCGCACTAATTATGAAAAAAAAAAATTATAGTAACAATGATTTTACTTTAATAAGTATCTTTTTTCGGTATTTTATGTTTTTTAAGAAGTAACTAATTTTTCTCATTTTCGCCAGGTCAATCATGGCGTGATCTGAATAGTTATTCTTCGTGTACTTTTCCTTTGCCATTTCCTCTGGCAGGATCTCTGCTCTTCGTATGTACACGGCACCATCGAATCTGTCTCCCAGTTTCTCCACGTAGAACAGATCGATTGTGGCTGACGGGTATTCTTCAAATGCCTGGCAGTCTCGGATCTTGGCCCGCCATTCTTCGGCGTCATATTTTATGTATGGTTCCAGCGGGAACAGATCTTCAAAACTGAAAATGTAATTAGATTTTTAAAATTCAATTCGTACATCCTGTTACGCATATGTGGTTACTTACTTTTTATCAACGTATGACTTGACCAAGGCCGTGTGGTCAACGATTTCTATCTGTTGGTTCCGCCGGAGGGCTTCAGACGCGTCCGGCAGACGGTAGTACTGGTTGGCTGTGCGGTCAGAGTGCTGTAAAGCCTGGGCGATTGCCCCAGACGTTACAGCATCGTGATCGCGGCCGGACGTCTCTACCATTTTTCTAAAAACGGTAGCCGTTAATTTTTGTCCGAAAATCTTCGTCACGTCGTCGTAAATCTTCACAATTTTTTCGCCTCGGTTAGTGACGAAAAAGTTTGGCCGATCATAACCAGTTCTTCTTCGGAGGTTGTAGTAACTGTGGATAATTAAATGTTTAAAACGGTGATGTTTAATGTGGAAATGTCATTTAATAATTACCGGTCCAACCACTTCTCCATCTGCTCGTCGAAGAAGAGGGTGGCCGGCTCCTTGTCCCCGGTCTTGTGGTCGGCGACCATTACTACAATTTTATTTTCTTGGTGGACCCGATTCTCGCACTCCCTCAGTGTCATGTTGACGGCCAGACCGCTACGCTGTTTTGTCATCCACAGTATTTGTATGGCCAGAGCCGCCGTAGTCTTCTTCCACAACCCCGATATCTGGAAAATCAAACGGTTAGAAACGATGTAAATCGAGCGTTGAGTTCAGACACACTTACCTTCTTCTCTGCTGGACCGCTGTTTTTTTCACTGCGAACGGTGATGGTCCCAACCATCGCAGTGAACGTGCGTTCCAGCTCACCCAGGTTGCTCTCGATGCCTTTTCCCGGATGACTGAAAGGCATTGAACCACGTCATCGTATTCAGGCAACTGTTTCGCCTGATCCGTCATCCGAATAAATAATTCGGCCGGCTGTTGTTTGGTCTTTTTCCTGTACACGAGGTTCAGTTTTTGGTCCAAGAGCTTTATCTTCGTGATGGTGGCCATGCATGGTGATAGGTCAAACCCCTTGGGAAAAGATGAATTCTCGTAGACGTACGAGTGGATGACGTGGTTGAATAGCAACCTGATGTTTTTGAGATAATTTATGCTGGTTGCCTTCGTCTGCCCCAACGACTCCCGTCTGAAAAACAAAACAAAGTCGTCATTAACTATAATTCATATTACACTAATTTAGATAACTAATTACTTTTCAAAGTACTCCATATATGGCATGACATCTGTGGACACCAAGTCAGACCAGTGTCTTGGCAGAAATCCGCTGTCCACTAGATGCTGGTGTACATAGTTCAACACGCGTGAGACGTTGGCCACGTAGTTATCAGCTGCCATGGAACCATCACCGTGGCTCATTTTGAGCGTGTTCCCAAAAAACACGATCAGTGGGTGGTTCCGCGGCAGCTGATGGTTGAGGCCCATATCTTGAGCCAACATTCTCACGGTTCTGTAACAAAAATCAAGCGATATAAACACTGGAGCATTGGTTTGCGGGCGTTGGAAGAACTTCAAAGGCAAGCTCACCTTAAGGGAAAGTGGTTCACCAACGGTTGTTGGATTGTCTGAAATGCAAATGATCGAACGTAAGGAATAGGTAAATTTAATGTATTAAGTGATATATTATTATAATTACCTTGGGTGATTGTAGAGCTCGGTGCTCGCCGCTGCACCATCTGTGCAAATTGAAATGCAGTTCGACCATACCATATTATTTTCTTCGAAATAATTATTAACAGCATTGAAAATATCGACTCCAGTTGTTGTAGTTTGTAAATCACGGCAAAACAAAAATTGTTCAATTATTTTTTTCTCATTGACAAATCGTATGAAAGAAATTAATTGAGATTTACCAGAAACATCGGTACTTTCATCAAGATGTAATGCGAATTCGTTATATTTTTGTAATATCTCATTTACATTTTTTACAGTGCTTGACTTTAGTGAGTCGCGTTGTCAATTCTAAACGGATCGTTTCTAAAATTTAACATCTGGAAGATTTTTCAAAACAAAACGTGATCGACGTCTTGTGCCGAAACGCTGTGATCATTATTTAAAAAGTTATTGGCGATACAAAAAGTTGATTCGGTGATCAGAGCTGATCGGAAGGTCCGGAACCGCCGTCCATAGACCACCCCGGTACTTTGCTTCAGCGAGTCGCATTGTCAATTCTAATTTTCCCTTCCAGAATGTCCCATCGGATGGGGCTGTTCTAGCGAAGACCGGTATTGACAATTCGCCGGGGCCGCCTTCTCGACTTATCGACCGTCATTTTTTTTCGGAGAGAACGAATCGTCATTGAGTCCCATCGGATCGGACTTTTTTCAGAGAATTTCTGGCTTGAAGTTCAATAATTATCCTACCGCTCTCCCGTCTTCGGGCTTTAAGTGCTGCTCGAGTGCTGATTTCCACACCACCTTTGAGGTACAGCAATAGGCGCGTTTTTTTTATAGTGGTGTCCCCATGAGGCCTAATCCACTTTTTCACTGTCGTGATAATAAGAGCAAAAATAATTATTGTAATAATAATAATAATTTTATTTAGCAAAAACAATTTACATTCGCACTAATTATGAAAAAAAAAAATTATAGTAACAATGATTTTACTTTAATAAGTATCTTTTTTCGGTATTTTATGTTTTTTAAGAAGTAACTAATTTTTCTCATTTTCGCCAGGTCAATCATGGCGTGATCTGAATAGTTATTCTTCGTGTACTTTTCCTTTGCCATTTCCTCTGGCAGGATCTCTGCTCTTCGTATGTACACGGCACCATCGAATCTGTCTCCCAGTTTCTCCACGTAGAACAGATCGATTGTGGCTGACGGGTATTCTTCAAATGCCTGGCAGTCTCGGATCTTGGCCCGCCATTCTTCGGCGTCATATTTTATGTATGGTTCCAGCGGGAACAGATCTTCAAAACTGAAAATGTAATTAGATTTTTAAAATTCAATTCGTACATCCTGTTACGCATATGTGGTTACTTACTTTTTATCAACGTATGACTTGACCAAGGCCGTGTGGTCAACGATTTCTATCTGTTGGTTCCGCCGGAGGGCTTCAGACGCGTCCGGCAGACGGTAGTACTGGTTGGCTGTGCGGTCAGAGTGCTGTAAAGCCTGGGCGATTGCCCCAGACGTTACAGCATCGTGATCGCGGCCGGACGTCTCTACCATTTTTCTAAAAACGGTAGCCGTTAATTTTTGTCCGAAAATCTTCGTCACGTCGTCGTAAATCTTCACAATTTTTTCGCCTCGGTTAGTGACGAAAAAGTTTGGCCGATCATAACCAGTTCTTCTTCGGAGGTTGTAGTAACTGTGGATAATTAAATGTTTAAAACGGTGATGTTTAATGTGGAAATGTCATTTAATAATTACCGGTCCAACCACTTCTCCATCTGCTCGTCGAAGACAAGGGTGGCCGGCTCCTTGTCCCCGGTCTTGTGGTCGGCGACCATTACTACAATTTTATTTTCTTGGTGGACCCGATTCTCGCACTCCCTCAGTGTCATGTTGACGGCCAGACCGCTACGCTGTTTTGTCATCCACAGTATTTGTATGGCCAGAGCCGCCGTAGTCTTCTTCCACAACCCCGATATCTGGAAAATCAAACGGTTAGAAACGATGTAAATCGAGCGTTGAGTTCAGACACACTTACCTTCTTCTCTGCTGGACCGCTGTTTTTTTCACTGCGAACGGTGATGGTCCCAACCATCGCAGTGAACGTGCGTTCCAGCTCACCCAGGTTGCTCTCGATGCCTTCCCGGATGACTGAAAGGCATTGAACCACGTCATCGTATTCAGGCAACTGTTTCGCCTGATCCGTCATCCGAATAAATAATTCGGCCGGCTGTTGTTTGGTCTTTTTCCTGTACACGAGGTTCAGTTTTTGGTCCAAGAGCTTTATCTTCGTGATGGTGGCCATGCATGGTGATAGGTCAAATCCCTTGGGAAAAGATGAATCCTCGTAGACGTACGAGTGGATGACGTGGTTGAATAGCAACCTGATGTTTTTGAGATAATTTATGCTGGTTGCCTTCGTCTGCCCCAACGACTCCCGTCTGAAAAACAAAACAAAGTCGTCATTAACTATAATTCATATTACACTAATTTAGATAACTAATTACTTTTCAAAGTACTCCATATATGGCATGACATCTGTGGACACCAAGTCAGACCAGTGTCTTGGCAGAAATCCGCTGTCCACTAGATGCTGGTGTACATAGTTCAACACGCGTGAGACGTTGGCCACGTAGTTATCAGCTGCCATGGAACCATCACCGTGGCTCATTTTGAGCGTGTTCCCAAAAAACACGATCAGTGGGTGGTTCCGCGGCAGCTGATGGTTGAGGCCCATATCTTGAGCCAACATTCTCACGGTTCTGTAACAAAAATCAAGCGATATAAACACTGGAGCATTGGTTTGCGGGCGTTGGAAGAACTTCAAAGGCAAGCTCACCTTAAGGGAAAGTGGTTCACCAACGGTTGTTGGATTGTCTGAAATGCAAATGATCGAACGTAAGGAATAGGTAAATTTAATGTATTAAGTGATATATTATTATAATTACCTTGGGTGATTGTAGAGCTCGGTGCTCGCCGCTGCACCATCTGTGCAAATTGAAATGCAGTTCGACCATACCATATTATTTTCTTCGAAATAATTATTAACAGCATTGAAAATATCGACTCCAGTTGTTGTAGTTTGTAAATCACGGCAAAACAAAAATTGTTCAATTATTTTTTTCTCATTGACAAATCGTATGAAAGAAATTAATTGAGATTTACCAGAAACATCGGTACTTTCATCAAGATGTAATGCGAATTCGTTATATTTTTGTAATATCTCATTTACATTTTTTACAGTGCTTGACTTTAGTGAGTCGCGTTGTCAATTCTAAACGGATCGTTTCTAAAATTTAACATCTGGAAGATTTTTCAAAACAAAACGTGATCGACGTCTTGTGCCGAAACGCTGTGATCATTATTTAAAAAGTTATTGGCGATACAAAAAGTTGATTCGGTGATCAGAGCTGATCGGAAGGTCCGGAACCGCCGTCCATAGACCACCCCGGTACTTTGCTTCAGCGAGTCGCATTGTCAATTCTAATTTTCCCTTCCAGAATGTCCCATCGGATGGGGCTGTTCTAGCGAAGACCGGTATTGACAATTCGCCGGGGCCGCCTTCTCGACTTATCGACCGTCATTTTTTTTCGGAGAGAACGAATCGTCATTGAGTCCCATCGGATCGGACTTTTTTCAGAGAATTTCTGGCTTGAAGTTCAATAATTATCCTACCGCTCTCCCGTCTTCGGGCTTTAAGTGCTGCTCGAGTGCTGATTTCCACACCACCTTTGAGGTACAGCAATAGGCGCGTTTTTTTTATAGTGGTGTCCCCATGAGGCCTAATCCACTTTTTCACTGTCGTGATAATAAGAGCAAAAATAATTATTGTAATAATAATAATAATTTTATTTAGCAAAAACAATTTACATTCGCACTAATTATGAAAAAAAAAAATTATAGTAACAATGATTTTACTTTAATAAGTATCTTTTTTCGGTATTTTATGTTTTTTAAGAAGTAACTAATTTTTCTCATTTTCGCCAGGTCAATCATGGCGTGATCTGAATAGTTATTCTTCGTGTACTTTTCCTTTGCCATTTCCTCTGGCAGGATCTCTGCTCTTCGTATGTACACGGCACCATCGAATCTGTCTCCCAGTTTCTCCACGTAGAACAGATCGATTGTGGCTGACGGGTATTCTTCAAATGCCTGGCAGTCTCGGATCTTGGCCCGCCATTCTTCGGCGTCATATTTTATGTATGGTTCCAGCGGGAACAGATCTTCAAAACTGAAAATGTAATTAGATTTTTAAAATTCAATTCGTACATCCTGTTACGCATATGTGGTTACTTACTTTTTATCAACGTATGACTTGACCAAGGCCGTGTGGTCAACGATTTCTATCTGTTGGTTCCGCCGGAGGGCTTCAGACGCGTCCGGCAGACGGTAGTACTGGTTGGCTGTGCGGTCAGAGTGCTGTAAAGCCTGGGCGATTGCCCCAGACGTTACAGCATCGTGATCGCGGCCGGACGTCTCTACCATTTTTCTAAAAACGGTAGCCGTTAATTTTTGTCCGAAAATCTTCGTCACGTCGTCGTAAATCTTCACAATTTTTTCGCCTCGGTTAGTGACGAAAAAGTTTGGCCGATCATAACCAGTTCTTCTTCGGAGGTTGTAGTAACTGTGGATAATTAAATGTTTAAAACGGTGATGTTTAATGTGGAAATGTCATTTAATAATTACCGGTCCAACCACTTCTCCATCTGCTCGTCGAAGACAAGGGTGGCCGGCTCCTTGTCCCCGGTCTTGTGGTCGGCGACCATTACTACAATTTTATTTTCTTGGTGGACCCGATTCTCGCACTCCCTCAGTGTCATGTTGACGGCCAGACCGCTACGCTGTTTTGTCATCCACAGTATTTGTATGGCCAGAGCTGCCGTAGTCTTCTTCCACAACCCCGATATCTGGAAAATCAAACGGTTAGAAACGATGTAAATCGAGCGTTGAGTTCAGACACACTTACCTTCTTCTCTGCTGGACCGCTGTTTTTTTCACTGCGAACGGTGATGGTCCCAACCATCGCAGTGAACGTGCGTTCCAGCTCACCCAGGTTGCTCTCGATGCCTTCCCGGATGACTGAAAGGCATTGAACCACGTCATCGTATTCAGGCAACTGTTTCGCCTGATCCGTCATCCGAATAAATAATTCGGCCGGCTGTTGTTTGGTCTTTTTCCTGTACACGAGGTTCAGTTTTTGGTCCAAGAGCTTTATCTTCGTGATGGTGGCCATGCATGGTGATAGGTCAAACCCCTTGGGAAAAGATGAATTCTCGTAGACGTACGAGTGGATGACGTGGTTGAATAGCAACCTGATGTTTTTGAGATAATTTATGCTGGTTGCCTTCGTCTGCCCCAACGACTCCCGTCTGAAAAACAAAACAAAGTCGTCATTAACTATAATTCATATTACACTAATTTAGATAACTAATTACTTTTCAAAGTACTCCATATATGGCATGACATCTGTGGACACCAAGTCAGACCAGTGTCTTGGCAGAAATCCGCTGTCCACTAGATGCTGGTGTACATAGTTCAACACGCGTGAGACGTTGGCCACGTAGTTATCAGCTGCCATGGAACCATCACCGTGGCTCATTTTGAGCGTGTTCCCAAAAAACACGATCAGTGGGTGGTTCCGCGGCAGCTGATGGTTGAGGCCCATATCTTGAGCCAACATTCTCACGGTTCTGTAACAAAAATCAAGCGATATAAACACTGGAGCATTGGTTTGCGGGCGTTGGAAGAACTTCAAAGGCAAGCTCACCTTAAGGGAAAGTGGTTCACCAACGGTTGTTGGATTGTCTGAAATGCAAATGATCGAACGTAAGGAATAGGTAAATTTAATGTATTAAGTGATATATTATTATAATTACCTTGGGTGATTGTAGAGCTCGGTGCTCGCCGCTGCACCATCTGTGCAAATTGAAATGCAGTTCGACCATACCATATTATTTTCTTCGAAATAATTATTAACAGCATTGAAAATATCGACTCCAGTTGTTGTAGTTTGTAAATCACGGCAAAACAAAAATTGTTCAATTATTTTTTTCTCATTGACAAATCGTATGAAAGAAATTAATTGAGATTTACCAGAAACATCGGTACTTTCATCAAGTTGTAATGCGAATTCGTTATATTTTTGTAATATCTCATTTACATCTTTTACAGTGCTTGACTTTAGTGAGTCGCGTTGTCAATTCTAAACGGATCGTTTCTAAAATTTAACATCTGGAAGATTTTTCAAAACAAAACGTGATCGACGTCTTGTGCCGAAACGCTGTGATCATTATTTAAAAAGTTATTGGCGATACAAAAAGTTGATTCGGTGATCAGAGCTGATCGGAAGGTCCGGAACCGCCGTCCATAGACCACCCCGGTACTTTGCTTCAGCGAGTCGCATTGTCAATTCTAATTTTCCCTTCCAGAATGTCCCATCGGATGGGGCTGTTCTAGCGAAGACCGGTATTGACAATTCGCCGGGGCCGCCTTCTCGACTTATCGACCGTCATTTTTTTTCGGAGAGAACGAATCGTCATTGAGTCCCATCGGATCGGACTTTTTTCAGAGAATTTCTGGCTTGAAGTTCAATAATTATCCTACCGCTCTCCCGTCTTCGGGCTTTAAGTGCTGCTCGAGTGCTGATTTCCACACCACCTTTGAGGTACAGCAATAGGCGCGTTTTTTTTATAGTGGTGTCCCCATGAGGCCTAATCCACTTTTTCACTGTCGTGATAATAAGAGCAAAAATAATTATTGTAATAATAATAATAATTTTATTTAGCAAAAACAATTTACATTCGCACTAATTATGAAAAAAAAAAATTATAGTAACAATGATTTTACTTTAATAAGTATCTTTTTTCGGTATTTTATGTTTTTTAAGAAGTAACTAATTTTTCTCATTTTCGCCAGGTCAATCATGGCGTGATCTGAATAGTTATTCTTCGTGTACTTTTCCTTTGCCATTTCCTCTGGCAGGATCTCTGCTCTTCGTATGTACACGGCACCATCGAATCTGTCTCCCAGTTTCTCCACGTAGAACAGATCGATTGTGGCTGACGGGTATTCTTCAAATGCCTGGCAGTCTCGGATCTTGGCCCGCCATTCTTCGGCGTCATATTTTATGTATGGTTCCAGCGGGAACAGATCTTCAAAACTGAAAATGTAATTAGATTTTTAAAATTCAATTCGTACATCCTGTTACGCATATGTGGTTACTTACTTTTTATCAACGTATGACTTGACCAAGGCCGTGTGGTCAACGATTTCTATCTGTTGGTTCCGCCGGAGGGCTTCAGACGCGTCCGGCAGACGGTAGTACTGGTTGGCTGTGCGGTCAGAGTGCTGTAAAGCCTGGGCGATTGCCCCAGACGTTACAGCATCGTGATCGCGGCCGGACGTCTCTACCATTTTTCTAAAAACGGTAGCCGTTAATTTTTGTCCGAAAATCTTCGTCACGTCGTCGTAAATCTTCACAATTTTTTCGCCTCGGTTAGTGACGAAAAAGTTTGGCCGATCATAACCAGTTCTTCTTCGGAGGTTGTAGTAACTGTGGATAATTAAATGTTTAAAACGGTGATGTTTAATGTGGAAATGTCATTTAATAATTACCGGTCTAACCATCTGCTCGTCGAAGACAAGGGTGGCCGGCTCCTTGTCCCCGGTCTTGTGGTCGGCGACCATTACTACAATTTTATTTTCTTGGTGGACCCGATTCTCGCACTCCCTCAGTGTCATGTTGACGGCCAGACCGCTACGCTGTTTTGTCATCCACAGTATTTGTATGGCCAGAGCCGCCGTAGTCTTCTTCCACAACCCCGATATCTGGAAAATCAAACGGTTAGAAACGATGTAAATCGAGCGTTGAGTTCAGACACACTTACCTTCTTCTCTGCTGGACCGCTGTTTTTTTCACTGCGAACGGTGATGGTCCCAACCATCGCAGTGAACGTGCGTTCCAGCTCACCCAGGTTGCTCTCGATGCCTTCCCGGATGACTGAAAGGCATTGAACCACGTCATCGTATTCAGGCAACTGTTTCGCCTGATCCGTCATCCGAATAAATAATTCGGCCGGCTGTTGTTTGGTCTTTTTCCTGTACACGAGGTTAACTAATTACTTTTCAAAGTACTCCATATATGGCATGACATCTGTGGACACCACGTCAGACCAGTGTCTTGGCAGAAATCCGCTGTCCACTAGATGCTGGTGTACATAGTTCAACACGCGTGAGACGTTGGCCACGTAGTTATCAGCAGTAGTATATATTTGTATGTTCACAGCCAGCTTTTTTTTTCACCGCGGTAATTTCGCTAAGTTTAAGGGAGAATGTCTCCCTCGAGCACACTGATTTTACCGTAACACAAATCACGGGGAGATTACACACTCGTTGTCAACCTATTTGCGCAATACACAAAAAATTTTACCGTATAGAATTTTACGGGGAGATTTCAAATTTTTTATCCACGAATTCCTCCCTTGCACAAAATATTTACCGTATTTTAAAATTACAGGGAGATTGCACACTCAAAATCGGTTTTGCCCCTTACTCGTAAATATTTACCGTATACATGACAAAACACTTTTTTTCATCCTACCAAACTGAAATAATGTTAACCGAATTTATATATTTTTTTTTTTCGATTATGTTGGTTAGACTGTTATATATATATTTTAATTAATAAATATTTATAAGTTTAAGTTATAAAACTGAAATTTTTTTTATATTCAGTCACTTATGATCCGTCGTTTATTCAAGTTGTGTT
>JANEHU010002466.1:0-84504 GCA_027563435.1 Nasonovia ribisnigri | reverse complement strand
AAAATAAATTAAAATTAAAAATTAAAAAAAAATAAAAAAACACACATCATTATAAAATCAATACATTCATCGCTCCGCTCAGAATCTAAAATATTAAAAATACATTAGCACAAATTTTTTTTGTTGCCATTTTAAGTTCAATTGTGAACAACATTTATCAAATTTAAAACAATGTTTCACTAAGTAAGTTATTCTGTAATTAAAAAATCTCTAAAATATAAAACACAGTTTTTTTATTGTTATTTTATGTTCAAATTTAGATGAATTATAGTTACATATTAAATAATAAAGAATAACGAGAAATAACTAGTTATTTTGTTTTAATTGTGTAATATTAATAAAACTTACTGTCTACCGTATTAATAATAAGTAATAATATTATAAATATAATATAAAATATCCACATTGATAAACCGTCTCAGCTCAGAATCGTTTTTCGTGTACAATGATATTATATCATTGAATTGAATTTAACACCATCCATTGTGCCAGCGATTTCCAACCTCGGGTCGCGACCCAAATTAGGGTCGCAAAGGTTTTTATGGTGGGTCGCGAAATCGTTACTTACATCGTGCAATTTACATTATTATATTTTCAAAAAAAAAAATTCCTAAAATATTCTAACAATAAAATGATCGAGGAAAAAAATAATTGTAAATAGGTTATCTAAATTGGCTGGTGCGGGCTGGTCGTACCCGCATATGCAAATAATGTACTTCGCTAGTATAGGTATAATATCATTTATATTTTTGTTCATAATGTTATTTCTCAAAATTTCACAGCGCCTCTTGAAGCGTCCTTATCGTAGTTTTCGTATCGGTACGCATATTATTCGTATTGATGCACTAGGTAGTTTATCGACCAATCGTTCCGCTTTCGTCATACTTACTCGTTATTCTATCTGCGCATAGTGCTTGTTTATTGATTAAATTACATTTTTTCGTGATTTAAATTTTTGTAATGGCTAATTGCGCGTTGCCGTATAAAGATCATTTTTGTGTGACGATTTGTGGGTTTCTAAATTAGCATTTTTAAGCGATATTTTTGGACGGTTAAATGAGTGGAATATTGAGACGTAGGGAAAAAATAGGACTATGGTTGATATTGGTGAAAAAAAATCTTCATTCAAACAAAAGCTCGCACTTTGGAGGGAAAAATGTATAATGATTATAGAGTAACCCACTTGTAACATACTGTACATTATAGCGACATCCTCATACCTGCTTTTAACTATTACTTAGTAGTTTTTAAATACTATTTTCTTATATGACAGTAAAATATACATTTCATTTATTGTAACGCGTTTAAGAATAAGTTAGTTGTAGACTTAAAATAGTTAGGGAAGCATCTCTGCGAGCGTCATAAATTCCCGGTAACCATAATACAACGCACTAAACTAAAATTCCATCCACAATTTAGAGACCTTTATATTTTTATCTAATTTTTGAATTTTATAAGTATTAATAGGACCGTTACTAAACTAAGTGGATTTGTTTAAATGTAGTATTCAAATATTTATATTAATAAGACATGTTTAGTGCATAGTGAATTTCTAGTTTATTGTTTTGAACTACGAACACACAACTAATATCAACAATCATAATTGGCAACGAACTGGGGTATAAGGTGTTGTAAACGTATGTTTAGAAACCTAAAAAGTTGACGGGCTTCAGAACTATGTATAGTGTTTGCACAATAACATATTTTTTAATATTGACGTAACCACCAAATTATAGCTTACGTCAATTTATTTTGTCGCTCACAGCGTATAAATATTATCGTGTATACAAATGAAAAAAAAATAACACTACTCTATGAAATTGTGTTTAACTTAAATATTAATATAATACGCATATTATGTAAAAAAAAATGGATGGAATATCTATAAAACTACAAAAGTTATACCATTTTCAAAAGTTCACCTTTACTGAAAAGTATGAATAACAGTGTCATTTACAAAAATTAGCTTTTTAAGTTTTAACCATTGATTTATTACGTATAAGTTATTGTTAATCCAACACCTATTTACAATGAAAAGTATTAATCATGTTTTCTTCAGGGATTCAATAAAAAAACTTAATTTTTTTTTTTAAATATGTATATTTACTATACAAAGCACAATAATAATAATTAAGAGCGGTTATAAAACATATAATTTAATATTTAGTATACCTATAAAAGTAGTCTTGATCATAATTTATTAAATAACAAAATTGGCTATATGCAGGTTAGGTACAATTACAGTTATGAGGTTTAATAATTTGCTTACTTTGAGTGCTTATATCTTATACTGATTGTATTAAACTATCCAACTAATAATTTCAGGTAACCAAACTGATTCAATATAAAATAAATGAGACTTTTTGGAGTTATAATAATTTAAATACTAGTTAAAACCACATAAAATAAAAAAGAATAATTTGAACCGAAATAACATACCTCAATAAAAAATGTAGGTTTAAGGTCTGGCAAAACAAACAAAATACGAAATGTTGTAAACAAATTAATAAAACATAAGACAGTTTTTTTAAAATTAAATTAAAAAAATGAAACAAACAAATAAGTACATAAGTTCAAATGTCGAGTTTTAAAATACTTTTTAAGGTGAACCATAAAATCCTTTGTTCCGTTCGAAATCAAAAAGTTAGATTGTACTTCAGTGTAAGTATAAATATAAATGAAAAATTGCTTAGATAATATTATGTCTTATTGTTACTTGTTTATAATATTCAATAGGTACAACAAAAGTTTTAAAAACATTAAATTATATTTATATGTCTCCTTCTAAATTTAAATATTTTATATTACGTTACTACACGTTTCTTTATTTTAATTTTAAATGGTCGAAACCCAATTCATTAATATTTACAACATTTAAAAATAATATAATAATTTATACAATAAATTAATAATAGTGATAATATAAATATATAATGAATACCAATGGCTTTTATAGCTATGGGTTACGAAGTAAGAACTTAAACAATAAAGAGTATGGTAAGGTGAAAAATTCCAAATTCATTAATAGTTTAAACAATTTTATAACGAGAGGCGTACAGAACTTGCATACACAGCCACTTAAAGGCATTATTGTATATAATTTAAAAATATGAATTGCTTTATTAAACGCATAGTGTAAGTAAAGGTATTTGTAAATTATTTGTTTTAAATAGTAATTATAACTAAATAGATAATACAGATCACAGAATATTAAATCCATTCTGAAATTTTAGTGCCTATCAATATATAAAGTCAGTTATAAAATAATGCAGTTATTCAAAAACTGATTTTTGGAATCTTTAAATAAACCTACTTAAGACTATAGTAATTTCAAATTTTTTGAAATTTTTGTTAAGAAACTTTAAGAAGTGTCAACTTAAAAAGTGTCCTGTAGTGATATAAACTTCTATTTTTCAAATGAGAACTCTATATTTTTACTGTAAATGATTTGGTGTATATTTTTTTTGAAAATGTCGATGTTGTCGAATTTTATTCAAAATGAGAACAACTAGGTTCCCAGTTATTAAAATGTAGGTAGGTATATTCTAAGGATAATGGACTTTAAAAGTAGATTTACAAAAGTATAAATTTGATGTTATATTGGATCTACTATTTATTATACTTGGCCAATTTTCACAAACTATTTATTTTAATAAATTAATATCAATCATCAAAATTCTTAAAACCATGGCTCTCATATCTTCCAAACCCATTATCATGAGACTACTACGCTTGGTGCACAAAGTTAAACAACTCAAAAACTATAGTAGTTTGAATTTTGATTCTGGTTCGTCAACACTTTCAGAAAAATTATCTGATAAATAAATAAAATTCAAAAAAGGGTTCTCATGGAAAAACAGCAGTTTGTATCGGCACAGAAAACTCCTTAAGTAGTACAAACCAAGTAAAATATTTAAAATTTGGTCTATGAGTAAATTTAAAAATTACCTAATAAAAAAAAATCAGATGATTAAAGAAAAAAACGGGTAAGTGGATGTCACTCTGATGTACAGTAGGTTACAAATGGTTGAATAATCAAGTATAGGAAGTAGTAAAATAAACAAATAATATAAAATATATGAAGTAAATACAATATTTCGTTTTTGGATTACAGCAAAATAAGAAAATCACTACATGAGAAATCGACTGAATATCGAATGTTGTAATAATTTCAGTTTAAGGTAGAAATTTTTTTTTTTTGAAGGAAAACTTATGAAAAATCTTGAAATAAATTTTCAAATTTTATATTTAAAAAGAATAATTTTTATGAACTTCTAACTCAAAATAATTTGCACATTTTCGTGGTTTTTACGTATTTTGCCAAAATTTGAACTTTAAATGCTTATAAAAAAAAATTGTGTCTAGATTTTTAATATTTTTCAATCGTCATTGTAAAAATATATTAGAAACCTTGTATTATATTTTCAATATTTTTTACCCAACAAATTAAATTTGTTTGACATTCAAAGAAAAAAAAATTAAAAATATTGGAAACTGAATGTGTGCCTAAACAGTTCAAAAAAAATCAAAATATTTTGAAAATTTTATCCTGATAGAAAATGCTAACGATAAATAAAAATAAAAAATAAAAAATAAAAAACAAAAATAAACATTCAGTGTAAATTCCATTTACCTACGGTCATTTTGTGTTACACTAAAAACCAAAATAATTTTGTCGAAAACTTATTCTGCTTTAAAATTCCCGTTTTCCTTAATTTTTCTTTTGTTTTACAATGCACTTTTTAAAACTATTGGTATTTTTTACTTTTGACCCCCCACATAGTACTAACTAGATTCAATTTTTTTTCAGAAAAGCTACTGTTCAAGGAAATCCAAGCATTTTAACTACCCTAAAGGGTGATAACAGGCACAAAAAATAAAATAAAAAAACACTCATCATTGAAAATCAATACATTCATTGCTCCGCTCAGAATCTGAAATGAGGGTTCACATGCTTGGCGAATTACTCAGTATTTAATTTTTTTTTATAACACATTTTTAGAAATATACTATCAGTAAATGAAATTACAATTCTAAGTGTGCTCAATTTCAAAATTAATAATTAATAATGATGAAAGGTTTCTCTAATAATTAATATACATTAATAATATGTTTATAATTACAAAGTTTGTTACATTAAACAGGTATACATAATGTTTCATAAAAAAACATTTAAATTTATAAAACAAATGAGATAGTTAATGTGAACTACAATATAATATAATAACTTACGTAAGTAGTTTGTTTTTTACACTTGTCAGATGAAGCAAATATGTTAAAATGATTACTTCCTGGTGGCAAAGGACACTGATCAATGTCTACCCTTCTCAAATCAATATCAATTCCACTGGTACCTCTAAAAAAATAAATAAATATTGGAATATATAAATAAACAAAATAATATACCTATTTAGAATATAATTAAGAATTTATCGATGATCGATTAAATATATTTATGGGAAGACAATTGTGGTTATTTGACAAGTACCTACAAAGGAATCCTTTAAATACGACACGATACCGTACTAAATTTGATCCAATGTCATCAAATTTTTAATTATACCACGATTAAATTAAATGCTTATATTCTGTACAAAACCAATCTTAAAATGTTATTAAATAACCAATCTCATAATTTAAAGATATAAAATTAAGTTTCATTACAATGAAATTATTTTAAAAAATGAGAAATATAGTTAAAAATAGTTAAGTATTGTTTCTAATAAAGTTAGTTAAGATTGTAATCAAAGTATAAAATATAAACATTTTCTTTAGAGTATATAGGTATTTAAGTCAATTATAAATTCGATTTCTCAAAATATTTTAAATATTTTAATATAAGTTTTTTTATTACAATCCTAGGGACCTTTGAAACGGCTTAAAAATAAATGGTGCAGATATTTATAACATTGAAAAATAAAAACCATATAATAAAAATACACAAGACCAAATCAAATTGAAAGTATCACCGATGGTGGCTTATTTCCCCAAATTATGAAACTCATATTCAATTTTTTTTTTTCTTAACCTACATAACCTCATACTCATGATATAAATTATAACTACCAATATTTTCTCCTAAATATCAAAAAAAAGTTTTATTACGTATTAAACAGAATGTAATTTTATTATTTTTGTAGGATTGCCTTTTGATTTTAAGAATATATTTGATTGTTTTAACACGGTTCTACATTCATGTTTACAATTAAAATAGCTGAATTAGTGTGCAAGTACTTTTAAATTGACTGGTGAAAATTTTAAGGAAACTTTTATACCGTTTATTGTTCTACCGACTTTTTTATTTTATGAGATTTATATAATTGTACAATTTATTTGTACTGTTTGGCAACATTTCACAACACATAAAAGTCATATTTAAATGAACCGAATCTTGGTATGAAAAAATTATGGTTTACATTAAAAATTCCCGTTTTTTGTTAATTTTTTTCTTTATTTTTCCAGGTTATTTTGAAAAGAACTAGACATTTTTCCTCCTTTCTTCATAAAACGCCAACTAATTATAATTAACTATCATCCTCAAAGTTGATAATCAGAGCATTTTTAATGCTCCAAAATGTGATAACAGACAGATAAAAAAACACATTGTTACACTCTTTAAAAGTAAACTTTTGATAATAATATAATATTTTGAATTTGAAATTTAATTTTTATTTCAATACATTTTGAAAACAAAAAAAAGTTCTGGGAAATAAATGTTAAAAGATATTTATTAAATTTCAATTTTAGATTGTAAGTGGACCGAAAGAATGTATTGCATTTATATACAATGATGTGTGTTTTTTTTTGTCTGTCATCAACATTTTGAGTAGTAAAAATACTTCGATATTTGATATTAGCATCTTTCCTGAAAAGTGAATGTAGTTGGAACATTTTGGATGTCAAAATCAAACATTTGAAGTAGGTAGTTTTACTAAGTGTCTTGAAAAACCAAGAACTGGACAAAGACTTGACATTTTCACCAATATATCTTCCATAAATGGTAACATTTTTGACTCTTTTTGAGAAAGTATTTTTCGAATTTTGCAAATTTTTTTTAAAATCATTCTCAATAAAAATGTTTTCACTTAGTAAAAAAGCTTGAATATTTAGTACAAGGCTCCTTATAAGTTTCATTAATGGAAGTACAAACATATGAAATATGCAACTGCATGATTATCTTTTAAATGTATTTAAATTTCAAATTTTAAAAAAATTCATCAACATTTTGAAAATGTTCAAACTATTTTTCAGTTAAAAATTTGTAAAAGTTTTTCTTTCCATAGCTAACATTAGACATTTTAATAAAAGATTCTCCACAAGTTTTTCAATTTTAAAAAGTTTACTGGAAAGTAGCATAATTTTTTATTAGCATTTTAACAATAAATGTTTATGATATCGGATTTTCATAGTATATAGAGACTTTTCTATTTTTATTATTTTGTTTAACTATTAAATTTGATTAGGTATTTATACAATCATACAAGTATGCTAGGCTGACATAACGTTTCCACTCGGAATCGTTTTTTGTATGCAATTATTTATCATCGAATTCGAATCTAACAAGTCGATTAGAGCGATATGATCGACAACTACTCTACAGCAGACCCATTTTTCCAATTTTTTTTTAAAAAATATTGAACGTTTATATCTTAATAAAATTATTAATATATATCATCAGTGTTATAATATAAATTAACCAATTAAGTAGATTTAATCAAGTCCATTGAAAATTATATTAATTGTTCACAAACTTACAATAATTTTTTTCTTTTAATTATGTTCTCATAATATTTTGCTTTACTGGTTATAAACTTCACACAATTTGAGACTTTTTTTTACAAATATTATTAATATTTAAAAAAAATTTTAATTTAAGTATAATTATCTATCTCAAAAGTTAAATTTATTATTATAGAGAAGTAAACAGTTGACATACTTTTTAACTATTTACATTTTTGCTTATTTCAGAAATACTACCTTTAGTCTACAAGTAACTTTTTAGCTGAATTGTAAAATTCTTTGAAGTCTATTATTAAGTTAAGTAAATTTGATTAAATCTCATAAGTTTCTAGTGTCTTGCAGTAGTTTAAAGATCTTACGTATAAATTAATAACTAGGTATTTCAACCAAATGGGTCATCATACATCCAGAAATTATCTTTAAATGCAATTCATGGGTGAGTACAGAATTATATATTAACCCTAATATTCCAACACCATAATTTAATAATTGTCAAGGCTACTTAAGGGGGAATCGTAACTTTGATCTCGTCATTTCAACAAAACGAAACAGACAATATGGCAGTGAAACATAATTGATTTGATTACTAACTACAAATACATGGTATTAGTGTTGGAATGTGGAAAACAGATTCTATATAAGTGCATTTCCACATACGCGAAGAACCTACACAAATATATTTTTAAAAACGTATACGATTAAAAATCAATACATAATAGTTGGTTTACGTGTTATCATGGTGACGTATAAGTTAGTGCCTTATCTCATCCATTCACCACTTGCTCATGTCTAACCCGAATTAACTACTGTTGGGTATACCCGACGATAAGTCATAACATTTTTGAGTTGAAATAGACATACATATTTATACGTTTAAACCACTGTTATAATTGCATATTTTATTTATATAATATATGTATTGTACGTGATAACGACCACAAAGTATGTCTTGAGGGAATGCTAGTTGTATACGTCTCAGTGTACTTGAAGTATGTACCGTTTGTGCCAATAGAAGACAGTAGTAAACCACATAGCCATAAACGTGGGATAGTTGATGATTCATTAATTTGTCTGATTTTGAGAGTAGCTATTTCTGATTTAGTAGCTAGTCACAAAGTGAATGGTGACAGAAACATAATATTATGATCTACGTTGAAGTATATAGGTACCTAATACTGCAGCATAACCTTCAATGGACAAAATATGGAGGCAGAAAATCCTAAACGTTCTAAGTTATCAATTGGTTTCATGGCAATAATATGTATACGAGTTTTGATATTATACAACAAAGGAAACTCCAGCGCAATTAACTTCCGAAGTATTAACAACTCTTGTACAATTAGGTTATCTCAATCACTGCCAATTTTGCTATAACTGCTGCATAAACCATTTTGCAGTAACAATGACTTTTATAAAAATAGTATAAACATAACAACTATTTTGCATAGACTGTATGGCTAAGAAAGTCGGTCTGTATCAATTATAGTTAGATGTATTTGAGCTCAAAGAAAAATATTACAAGAATAAAAAGTGTCAAAGGTTCTATCTTATTTCTTTTACTTACCTAATTTAACATTTTTTATGCATAAAATATTTAAAAAAAATATAAAACAATTATTGGATCAGTTATAGTTACAATTACTTAAAGAAAAAACCAATATATTTCATACAGTTAGATTGTATAGTTATTTTGATAGTTAATTTTTCAAATTATCTTTGTAAACAATACAAGTAGGTAGCTAGCTAATAATTTGAGCCTTGATAAAAATAAATACATTTATAAGCATTTCATTTTTAAAACTTTTAAGTATTTAGTAGTTTAATCATAGTTATTGTTATTGATACTTGTCAACTTAAAAATATATTTTTTAATTTGACGGTAATTGATTTAATTTAAAAACAAAGATCGGAAATTTAAGCGTAATTAATGGAAGTTCAAAATTAATTTTATGATTATTACAGTCATTGTTTTCGTTAGCAATTGCACAATGAAGGATATTGTTTTAAAGTTTTTTGATTATTGATGGGAATCGAGAGCTAAACATTTTTTTAAAAATGCAGAGAAGTTTCTCAGCTGTACATTATAACAAGTTTTAAGTGTACCTCTTCATTGAGTAAATTACTTAAATAGCTAATGGCTGTGTTAATTTGAATTCAAAGATAAATCATTGCATATAAAAAGTATTCAGAATGAAAATGGTATGTCAGTAACTATTCTTAATGATGTTTAATGAATTATGTATAATAACTCAAAGTAATTATTAGACGTTAGGTTGAACTTAAAAACATTGCATATAATATTAAATAATAATTATTGTCAGGTATATTATTATTGTTATACAATTATAGATGTATCATATACGAAATAATGGTATAAATAGGTCCATAGTATAGGTAATAACTTAACATTTGACTTAATTTTTTTAAAATTTGTGTCTACAAATTATTAATCTGTGAAATATGTAGAAAAGTTTCAAATCCTTACAGTTAAAATAACTTGAGTCAATAGAAGGATAATTATGTTACTTTTATTTTAAATACCTAATTTCATAAAATCTTGAACTTTAAATGTATAAGCCTTATAAAAATATATGTATATTGTTTATGTTACAGGCTAAATAGGGCTAATTGGCCAGTTTAAAAAATACCCAAGAAATGTCCACAACAATTTCCTTTACAATCGGTCAAAACCAAAATTATCTTAAATTATCCAGATATCGTGTGTAACGTATACATTGTTAGTTTTTCTCAATACCCTGTTCAAAATAAGAAGTACAGTCAGTGGTGACCCATTTTCGTCAGCAGCAAACACGTAATACCCGTTTGTCACTCCCACTAACCATGTATATACCTGCCTTGCAGTATTGTCACGCCCCTGTGCATAAGTCGGCCTTCAACTGTGTTTCTTATACATAGTATAGAATAAGTAGAAAAATAAAATAGCTATACGTACAACAAATTGATATATAATTGCTTATACAAAATAAACAGTTTATTTTCGAATGAACTGTGCAGCTTATTATTCAATGAATCAGTAAAAACAATTTGCTGGGCTCAATGAAAATATACTTTTTCACAGCTATAATTGTGGATCGTATACAATAATTCTAATTTATCTTAATCCATACCTACACAATTAATATGCTTAAGGTAATAAAAAGTAAACAATATATTATAGTTTATCATACGATTTTGGCAATGACAATGCTTACGAATGACGAATCATTCAGAAGTAAGAGTAAATAATATTACTTTTGTACATAATTTAGTGTCAACTAAAATCAGTGTAGTGTCATTAGTGTCAATCATGAATATGTAATAACAATTAATACGTTTAAAATGTACCATGATCATTGATCTTTAGTTCTTATATTATTATACAATTTCTTCAAAAACCAACATTGATAAAATATTACTTTTATAATATATCTATCAATATAACAGATATTCAATGAAGAACAAAATACGGAATTACGGACGTAAATGTGATACATATTTTGTAATGAAAAAAAACGACGCCTTTTAATAATATTTTCTTAATTATAGAATACCTACGAATGATAATATTTTAGACAGAATACAATATAACTTACTCACATACCGATTTATCTACATTATACACTATTAGATTTATGCAATATGTTTATAGGTAATGAACTAATTATCTATTAAAATAATGTAATTTCAGTATATTTTAACTATAGGTACATATTATACTCAGAATACGACGGTTAAGTGATTCAGTAATATGTATGGGAAATTAACACACAATATCTATGATACATATTTAAATTTACATAATTTATTTTCTTATAAGTATGTTTTTTTTAATTTCACAAATTATCATTTGTATTAATAAGTACATTTACAATTGAATTACAATCTAAATACAAAACCAATCTAGAATACATTTTGAATTTTTAAGAAAAAAAAGAATATCCAAATTACGATATTAATGGCAATACTTATTAAATTACCAACCAACCTATTACCAATATAATATTTAATAGGTATTGTATGTAACATAACAGTAATTGTTATTTAATGATATGCCATATGCACATTATAAAATATGAAATATTCAACTAAATGATATAAAATCACTTCATATGCTACGCTGATGACACTGCTCTAATTTGTAAGGCTAATACTTGAAACTAAGATTTTTAAGATATTGATACAGATCTTAAAACTTTTGGTAATTGGTTAGGTGTTAATAGTTTATTTTTAAACTTTGGAGAATCAGTTATCATACACCATTCTTTGTGAGCTTTTGTTACCGCTTTACACGACACGACAGTAAAATCCACAATGATAACTGATGTCAAGATAAAGGCTTATATAAGTGTAGAACAGTCAATGTTGTTAGACACTTTGAATATATAGGTACGTATCAATAAAAATGTGTTATAACATGTGAAATGGAAAAATAAAATTATATCTGTCTGCAGTAAGCTGTTCAAAGTAGTTCATGTAATAAAACAATTATGTGACATTCTATCTTTTAAAGCTAGTATAATACTTTCCATGGCACTTGTTGAATCTCAAATTACATATGGTATAACAGGATGGGGTTAGGGCCTATGACAATGATCTTATTCAAGAACAAACCTGTCAAAAGATATTTATCAGGGTCGCAATTAAAAGAAAATATCTTAGGTATCTAATCGAAAAACTGTTTAAAGAAATTAAACTTTTGAATATCAAAATTTTATATTTTTAAATAAATATTATAATATGTATAAAATAAATATAATTTATTGTCTCCTTTGAACCATGGTGTAATTATTAGGCAGTAAGCAAATATTTCAAACTTTGGTAACAAAAAAAAAAACTGGCTGTCAAAAGATTTACGATTTTGTTGGGTCTCAGATTTACAATTCAATGACCAATTTGTTTTTTATCTAACATGAAATTTCCATTATTTAAAATGCACATCTTACGCGAGCTAATGTGTGGATGTGACGCTGCTAATAGGTACGTGATAAAAATTATACTTGATTAATATACTATAATATCTTATTATTATTATTATATATACTTTTTTTTTACTAAGTTGTATTATACTATTTCTTCTTTATTTTAATTGTAAACATTTAATATATTTTAATTTGTTTAAGATGTAATTATAACGCTAGGCCTCTACAATAGCTGTCTCAGTAAGGCTCAATTATCTTTAAAAATATTATAAGCAAATGTATTTAAAAGATTTATATAATTTCTATTATCATTATTTGATTTTATTATAACAAAAAAAAATTTTCTAGAAACTATCTTTATAAAAATTAAGCAAAGATTCAAATATTCATAGTAATAAAACATCATTCCTTGGTATAATACTAAAATTTAAAAGTATTATTTAAAAATATATTTTCCCTTTAGTTTTAAAAATAATAATTAAAGATGATTATCATTTTTTTTAAAATTCGTTACAAAATAATTGTTATGGTATTAGTTCTTTTTTTTTTTTTATTAAGGATAAGGCTTCGACATCGGTGGTCATTAGCCTGTTTTTTGGGTGGAACAGTGGGGGCGGAACAGTTGGTTTTTGGTTTTTGGTTTTTTTGGTTGGTTTTTTGGTACACGTGTGTGTGTTGTGGCAGAATTTCTAGTGGGGCACCCGTAGGTTTCTGCCATGCCCCGGAGTGGGGGATAGCGGCACTTGTTCTCCGGACACCGTGACTTGCCCGAAGAAAAATGCCGCCCAGTGACCGAGAATCGAAGCGGCGACGGCAGCGCAGCAACCGACGCCTTAGACCGCTCGGCCACCTCGTCCCCCTGGTATTAGTTCTATAACGTCTAGTAAATTATTTTTTATCTTAACTGAAATAAAGTCGTGATAAATGGATACTTTAAAAAAATCTAATGTTCTTGTTTGTAAATTACAAACATTAATATTATGTTATGAATATCAAATTAATGTATAAAATTAAATATTCTATAAACTTACTATATTTCAATTGTCTTAAAATTAAATGAACTTTGAGTTTCGACAAGTTAACATTTATGTCCTAAGTTGAAATATTGTATATTTCTACCCCTAATTAATACTATATTTTACATTCACAATAGGTGCTGGTAATTATTATTGTTTTAAAATAATTTCATTAATTTTAAGAAGTTAAATTTATATCAAGTTAAAACCAATCATCAGTCCTGGATTTAAAATATAAAGTTTAACTTTTTGATGTAGGTACTGTTACGGGTTTTGAATTCCAAAAAAACTATACTAATTTAAATCACAGGGAACTCAAAGTTATTGTTAAAAACACAATAGCATTTTACTGTAAAAAATAATCGATCATAGTAACGATTATATTAATGAAAAAAAAGTTATTTGGAATAGAATTAATTTTAAAATTCCTGTAACTGTACGAAGATAAGATATTATCGTGACACTTGACAAATCTATTTTTTAAAGCTTATATTTATATTTTTTCTTTTGCTCGACACTAGTGGTTTTCAAACTTTTTTTCTATCGTGGCACAATTTTTTTTATTATTACTTATTATAGGACACAGCACACGTTAGAATATTGTCTGTTTTCCATAAGTACATACTTTAATACGCAGATATCACGGCACACAATTTAGGAATCATTGCTTTACACATTTAAATGGTAACAATAATTTTATTGAAATTAAATAAAATTTGGCTAATTGCAAATAATTATTTTTAAAGTTATCTTATTTTAATACCTATTTTTTTAAATGTTCTTGATTTCAACATGAAAAATACTAAAGTTTCCAAGACATAAAAACTAAAATTAATGCGAATAAAACGAAAAAACTTTAATAGTCAATTATATTTTTTTATCGTTTTTTTTTTTTTGTTTTACTGAGATTTGCAATCGATGATAACATATCTATTATGCCTACCATTACCAACCACATACTAACATCGAAACAGTTATATAGAGCTTTACGATGGTTTACAAATAATGCTAAGAAATCATTTTGATCATTAAATACAATTTCCTTGTTCTTTCAAATATAATTTTCTGACATATAAATAATGTTACATCATAATAATGACAAAATAATGGTACAAATATATTTCCAAAGTGATATTTAATATTTATTGTTTAATTACTCAAACCTCGGTACTGTCCCCTAAATATTTCTTTTTGGTTCAATATTATTACTTATTATCAATAAAATTCAACTTTAAATTATGTTTTATTTATAAAGATCAACTACGTTAAAGTCTTAACAGTCCCAGAAAAAATTGTCTTCATATTTTACTTACTTTTAAAAAAGTGCCTATTTGTTAACAAATATATTTATTACAATAAATGTAGAAAATTAGTAATGTTTAAATTGAATAATTAAAACGACATATTAAGTTAGATACTACAATGTTATATTATGTAGTATACTTGGAATTTTTTACTCAATAATCTAGACTCTGTAATAGACGTTATATAAAGTATAGAGCTAAAAATGTGCTGTGCCATCCCACATGAATAATACGTACATTATTACAGTCAAAATTAATGAAAATTTTAGTTTGAATTATTGGTAAAACTTATGTGTAAACGTTTTGGTATTTTATTTTATTAATTTAAATTATAATCGTGTTGTAAAATTTAAGTTAGGTTGTTATATCACACAATTATTAGTTATAATAACTTCATTACCACATAAAAAACTCACATAGTAAATTATAACAACTTTATTACCTACTTACCCTCGTTGAAAAAAAAAACTTTTGGATCCAAAATCTTAATGGCCTTTTTAATAGATGTAAAAACAAATTAAGAAAGTTACAAAATGATTTTAAATTTAAATTTTGTATCATTAATTTATTATTTATATCGCATGAAAAGTTTTTAATATTGTAAAATATTTTGTAAAACATAAATGGACTAAAATATTTTTACATACGTATAATATAGAAAATTATGTTACTTGTAAAACTATTTTACAAAAAACGGTTATTATACTTCAGTGAGATTACCACTTATCACAATTTAATTTAAATTATGATTCTTACATAACATATAATATTATTATGTTGATAACTTTTAAAATCAATTTGATATTTTGAACTTGCCAGACAATATATTGCGTCAGATCGATATTTTATAAGAAAAATACAAGATATCAGGACTATAAATATCGTTTTATGGATCACAAATTTTGATTTTCATGTAAATGACGTATATTATACACTGAATAAAATACTAATAATATAGGAACTCACATACCTACAAATTGTTATCTATTATAAGAACTGTTGAGTATTTACTGTTTATTTTCTGATTATTATTTTTAATATTTCTATAAATTCTTAGTACAGTAGAATTTGGTAAAGTACTTTTAATTAAATTGAGAATGTTCAAAAATGTGTCTCAAAAACAATTTTAATAAATAACTTGTAATATTTAAAAAATTATCTTTGAGAATGGAATTTAATGTAAGATTTCATTTAATACAATTTCTCATTTGCTAATAAACTACGCTTTAACCTATCATTTTAATGAATAACATTCGTTTATAAAAGTTACGGTACATAAGTTGTAAATAAGTTTTGAATAGAAATACAATAAATTGTAACAATCATTTTAAACGATGAAAATGGATTTTTGTACAAAATTAATAAAAAAATGGTTTGTGATACAAACTTCGTTGTATATAATATCTTACAAAAGTCAAGATTCCATTCAAAACTTTGTCAAATAATTTAATCATTCAATTTTTTTATATATTTGTTATATTTGTTTAAAAGTTTCCAAGAAAAATAGTCAAAGTATTTATTTACTTCTGAGGTTTTTTTTTTTTTTTCTAAGTAGGTACTTAAACTTTTTTTAGCATATTATAGACTCATACAAAATTACGATAATCTCTCTAATAATTTTAGTTATTTTGTGATATTGTGATTAAAATAATATTAATCGTAGGGATTATCACTTTTAGACAATATGTAAGATATTTTTTTTTTTATGAAAAATGACACTCTCAAAATATTTAGACTACCTACTTACTGTTAAGATGTTTATAACACAAACTTATTCCATAAATGTCTACAGTACATGCACTTGTTTGTTGATAACAATAATAATATATGATATTTTATAATATTATAATTTTTTTTCCAAAAATTTTTATTCTGTTTGTATAATGTATTAAATTTTTCAAAAAATATATATACAGATCTTAATAAAATAAAAAGGGACATAAAGCACGTATAAATGTATTTTTTTACTATTAGTTATTTACTTACTAAAACCTATGTGCAAGTAATTAAAGATAATATCTCTTTTCATGCCTCAAAATCAGATAAGTCCAGAAAAAACCTATAAACATTAATTTACTTCGTAATTTTTCTCAATTTGAGGATGAAAGAAATAATAATAAATAAATCTATTATTTTGTTTTAATCGTCCTAAAAAAGTCCATGTTTATAATAATATACTACAACCTATTTTTATAACTCATTTAAAATCATATAAAAATATTTCTTTTGATAACCAAAATTTTAAATAGATTTTTTTTAACTTACTTGAAAAAGTATTTCCCTTCTTTGTAACCAAAAAATGGCACAGTGTACGTTAGCATCCAAATATTTCCACCACCACAATCGTAGTATGGTTTACTCCATTTACCATCTTCGTACGTCACTGTTAACACATCATCAGGTATCCAATCTGTGTGAGCTGTATCATTCCAAGTATAAGAGTTGAATGCTATAAGACAAAACAGAGAAAGAACAATTAATATAATGATGCATTATATATATTTAGTATTTTAAAATGTGTTGTTCTAATTTACTAAATTACAGCAAGTTTAATTAATATTATATAAATAAGTATATAATATAAAACGATATAATCATATTTTTTTTACGTTGTGCACATACTAAATTCCTTGGTTCTCAAACAATGGGACACGACACACAAGTCAAAAAAAATGTGGAATCTTGACAATTGTTTTATTTTGAATGACAACAGAATAATAAAACCGATTTTGTCGCAAACTAGGTGCAGCATAAGTATTCCCGTTTTTCCGCTGTTATTTTTAGTTTTTGAAATTGATTTGAAAATAACTGGGCATAATTTAATTTAACCCCCTCAAAATACCGACTAAATCAGATTTTCAACCAAATACCTTCCTCTATAAGACGTAAAAGATTGAACCATTTTCTTTCATTCTTATTGAGACACACAAAACCACACACAAACACGGCACACATATAATATTGTAAAACTAAAACATTAATTGCTCACTCAGCACTTCTGATCTAAAGTAGTATGAGTGTGTGACACCTTAATTTTATTTATTTTCTCTTCTCTGAAATAACCACTGTTAGCGAACTTATATAAATGTTGACCTTCACCTCTATATATCCAATGAGGTCATCTGGGACCTGTCTCTGTCTGTTTTTTTTATTTCTAACAATGATTTTCATCACGAAAATGGAATACACCTCTAGCATGAAATATTAATTTCACATTCTCTCTAGTGGCATTTTTTTTGCCCAATGAATAAGGACTTTCATTTTACAGGTACACAAAATACCTGAAATTAAACTTTTACCATGGTAGTCTATTTATTATTATTTCATACACTATTTTTAATAGTTATAAATTACGTTTGGTTTTTCTCTTCTTAAACAACTTCATCACATTATCCATCTAACCTAACTAGCAGAACTGTGACTTTAAAATGAATTACAACTTTATTTGTATTATATTATACAATATACACCGTATAATAAAATAGTATGAGAATCGAAAGTGTCAATACATTCCGTAAAGATTAGTTTATACTTTATATATATACACCTAACACCTATATAATATTATATATAATACTAGCTGACTGCGTGCACTTTGTTTTCCTTAATAAATACTAACTTTCATATTACTCAAACTTTGTTAAATTCATTATTTAATATGGTATTTAACAATTAAAAAAAATATAGAAAGAAATAAAATCTTTAATTTTAAATTGGTGGGTACTATCCATATAATAAGTAACTTTTTTTTACGGTTAAAATTCAATATACTATCCTATTCTTCCAAATCGCTTATTTTAAGTAGGAACATACAAAGTTCTATTACTCAAAATCTCCAAGTTCAAATTTTGATTTTGATACGTCAATATTTTCAGAAAAATTATTCGATAAATAATTTACAGAAGGAGGTTCATTTTAAATTTAGGGGTTTGTATCTCCACAGGACACTTAAAATAATATTTCAAGAATTTGAAAATATGGTCTTAAAGTATGAGTAAACATTTCGAAAGTTAGATTTTGATTATATGCATAATTGAATGAAATAGTTGACGAGTATACCTGTATATAATATGTTTTTTAAATGCTATAAATTTGTCACTAAATGTACAGTTATATATCGTTTATTATCTTATAGCAAACCAAATAATACATCAAGTTAAAATACCAACTCAGAAATTCTTGTATGCTTGAGTTTACTACTTATTTGATTTTTGAAAAATGGTTAATTTAATTTTTTTAACTTTGAGCTTAGCTTGAAATCTATTAAAACATCGTGGTAATAATGTATTACAACTGTTTAATTAAATTTTAAAAACTTTAATTAAAGATTGAATTATAAAAAGTATACGCAATACGAATGATTTTAGTTTATATTATTTGAAATATTTTAACTTAGTTTTTGTGACTGTTATTAGCTTTGTTCCATAATATTTAATATATTTATATTGTGTTAAATTTTAGCAAGAAATCAAAACATTTACATTGAGTTTTATACTATCATACAATATGGGTACTGCTGCATCTATAAGGCTATTCAACAAATCAAATACTAGAAAAATATATGTTAAAATAGGTAGGTACTTATTAAACATTTAAAGTTCTACATTTTTACAAAAGGCGTAAAATCATAAAAATGTGCAAATTATTTCGAGTTAGAAATTTAAAAACATTTTTCTTTTTAAATCCAAGATTTTAAAATATTATACAAGATTCCTCATTAGTTTGTCTACCTTTATCAAAAAAAAAAAATAAATGTCCACAAGAAAGTCAAATTAAATTTTTAAGAACGTTTCAAATTTTTCCAAGGTTGGATATTCACTCGAATTCTCATGTAGCATTTTTCTTATTTTACTGTAATTCAAAAACGAATTACTGTAGATACTTGCTACTTATACAAAATTTTATTTGTTGCGTGAAAAGCTTGATTATTTAATACAAGATTCCTGGTACATTGTTATAATAGCAGTTGAAAAATATTAAAAATATAAAGGTACAATTTTTTTTTTATAATTATTTAAAGTTCAATTTTTGAAACATTTATCAATTTTAAAATAACAATATAAATATATACAATGATAATATATACCTAATTTAATTCAAATTGAATACCATTTATTATACAGTGATCTACTTGTAACCTACTGTACAGCAGAGAAACATCCACTTACCCGCTTTTTTTCCATTTAATGCCGCCTCGTGAAATGATTATGAACACGAAGTTTTCAATATATTAGCTTTGTTTTTATCCCTGTATAATGTAGTATATATATACATAAATAATATATTTTAGATGTATACAAGTGGAGAACATAGGGGTTGACTCCGGTTAACGCATTCACGGTACTTGATCAGGTGATTAACATGGACAACGGTGCGGAGAGCCTAACCATACTATCTATACTACAGTTACGAGAATAAAGTGTTTTGGTTTACAATGTGAAGATTGGACTGTTTTCTTTCTGGCCTGCTTGAGTAAGAAACGATGATGAAAAAAATAAGTCAAGAGACTATAACCTGATAACAATAATATGGCAGGTAGCTCCGAATAGAGCGTTTTTGTGGCTGATTTGTTTTTGATCCTAGTTCAGAAGTGAATCAATATTATATTTTAGCTTTAATTATCCAGGACAGGTGTCATAAATGATAGGTTGGTAATATTTAATTGGAGTGTACCATGTCTTCAGCCACAGTCTATCGTCGGTATGCCTCGGTATGAATATACCTCTACTGGTAACTGGTAACGTGTCTTATGCCGGTATATTATTTACTGCTAGGAACCCGTATAGCGACACGGCGTTTCTGGATACACACAAGTCCAGATGCTGGCTGCCCTAACCTAACCTGCTGGTTGCGAGGTTTGATACAGATAGAATTGCTAGATAGGCAGCCATCAAGTCACGGCGATCTGGCATGGGTCGTATTGCACAATGCACATATACTGCATTACTGCACCAGGCTTAAGCATTTTCCAGTGTTGGAGATTGATTTTTTTATATTGGATTATGGTAATTTGATGTTGATTACTGCATGATTGGTACGACGTGTACACATTTTTAAAAGATGGATTTCGGTTTAAAGATGGCTTTTTTTGTATAGTACCTATAGTGGGTATAATATTTTTTCTGACCATTTTGGCCTTTTTTAGTGTCCAAATGTGGTATAAATTATGCTTAATTGTACACTTTGTACACGTGCTCTGATTGGTACACTGCATCACAGTCTGATGTATGAAAAAATACATCACCTACGTCTACGTGTGTTGTCGTATTAAGAATTTGCTATGGTTTGGATCTTTTGTCTACTTAGTACTTCGAATTTTGATTATTACATTCAATGGTTTTACTGGGTTTAAAACTGTCGTTTCTATTGTTTATGACCCTGAAAAGGGCCTTTAATTGTGTTGTGGTTGCTTCCTGTTACAAAACTTAATTCAACATTGTGAATTATAGATTCGTGGTATGTAATAATAGTTTAAGATTAGTCTAAATATTTTGTAAATGTCATTTTGTATAGAAAATAATAATATACAACTAATGGAAACAAGTGGTAAGTCCCTACAATTAATATTTTTTTTTAAAAATAACTTAAATAGGTAACTTCAAATGTCTATTAAAAATAGATTGCAAAAATATATTTTATATTGTAACATTTTTGTAAAAACTATAGTTTTAAAAATCTTGTAAAATCTTCTAAAGAATTCTTGGAAAATGTAATTAAATGTAATTGAGAAAAATAGTTCTATTAAAGCCGTTTACACAAAATTGGTTCTGCTGAACTTAAATTGTCTATATTCTACGTTTGTAACACAGATACTATACCTACATAATATGATTATTATTTGTTCAGTAAAATCACTAAGTGGTATTACAGCGGGTTTATTTTTCATGTTTTTTTTAGTGGTTTTATGTTGTGAATGTTATTGATCATTATCAGTAATATAATATTTAAACTAAATATCTGTGTCTGTGCATCATATTATTATTTTTTAGGGTACCAAAGATTATGTTATTCAAAAATATTATAATTTTGGAAATTTAAAAAGTTATTAAATACCTATAATATATAAATTATTGATGAGTATAAACTGAGTACCTATATAATAACTAGGTACATATATTCATTTATATCATTTATATCAGGGAAAAAAACCTTTAAGAGGCGAGTATATATACTATTTAACCCCCCATAATTGAGTCATTGCCCTGGATAGCCAATTACATTGTATTGTTCTAAAAGAGCTTTAGTATAATGTATAAGATAACAATGACTGTGTTGTAATCAAAAACCCAATACATATACAAAAATATATTATATTATATGCCCTGGAATTAAGTACTTAATTCTGAGCATGAACGGATTTTTCCTTAATCTCGTTCATGGTTATGCTGATTACTTGTTTGTTAATAGAGCAACATACAATATTTTTACAAGCATGAATTAGTTAATACTTTTGTCGGTTTTGTTTTGAATCCAGAACAATAATATTATATTATTGAACATTTGTACATTGAGCTAATGCGAATAATTAGATACTTTTGCACCTATTAATAACTTAACTATTACTATTATTCTCTATTATAATACCAAAGTCTGATTTTGAAAGTGAGATCATATTTGATAAATAAAAGTTTTGAATGATACCTAAATGGAAATGACAGAAACTTTGCAGAATATTTAGTTTACTCTTAGAACATTAATTTCGTTGCACTGCAGGTATTTTGTGTGATTTTTGGAGACTATTTTTAAAATAGTTTTAATATTTTATTTTTTAATTATTTTAATGGGTCTGCAGTTGTTTCATATGTTCTTTTCCAAATATAAATTTGAAAACCATATTTAATTATATATTATATTAATGATTGATACACTTATCTAATTTTCTTTTATAAACCTAAGATATAAGTTAGATTTTTGAAAGCATTTTTGGTTTTCTTAATTTATTTCTTGCTAACCAACCCCATGGACTTCGTTGCCCGTTAAGAATCCCAACTCTATGTATATGATTCAAACTTTGTTCAATTCGTTACTTAATATTCAGAGTACCTAATGCATTATGGTGTTCAAAATTTAAAAATGTTCATCGATCATCTTAAATTGTGAAATAGGTACTTGTGCAAGTATAAGTACCAAATGTAAATTTTGGAAAATGATTTCTTAGTGCACACTTACATGGTGATACAAAGGTATCTTGAAAATGTCAAACTTCGAATATCGTTATTTAGACTCAACGTTGATGAGTCAGTCAGGTACGTTCGATTATATTTCTATTAATTCTATGAAAAATTCTCAAAAAATAAGGGCCACTTATCTAGATAAAATATATCCTATAGATCCATGAAATAGTGTAGCTTCCCAATAATGGTAAAAAAATTTAAAAATCGTTAAGTATTTCCGGAAATTACCTCGAACAAACTATTTTTTTTTCTTTATATATTGGTATAGACAAGTTTCAAATTATAATTCTATATAAGTTGGTTATGGAATTTTTCAGTAGGTATTTCCATTTTTATAGGTTATATTTTTAAGGATGCTAGACAACAGTCAATGAATGATTAAAATGTTCAACTGATACATTATATGCATTTTGTACTTCGTTAAGAAACCAGCTGAAAAAAATCCATTTATATAAAAATTGTACACTTGGCCTTGATATTAATTTATAGTTATTATATTAATACTATGTATTATACAACTAGATACAACATTTAAGGTTAACAATTAAATTAAATGAATAAAAAACAAATTTAAATCGATATAGCATATTCACTTTAATTTAAATAAAGATATTACTTAATAATATTATGAACTGTAAGTGTTAATATAAAATATTGCTTGTACAATACAAATCAATAACTTGGTTTCAATTTATGTTTTGATATAGGTAGGTATGAAGTTATTACCTTCCCAAATGGTAATATTATTGAGTACCTACTATTATACTTTATGCACCAAAATGAATTTAAGGGTAGCACACTTTCAAATTATAGTTTATGACATTGTAATATTTATTTATTTATTGATTTATTAAAATTTTTAACGAGGCAAACCGTTTAATAAAGCTAGATATAATAATAATCTAAATAGACAAAAACATAAAAAAGAAATTTATACAATACAATTTCGAATAAAAGCAAAGCTTTCATTATAATACATTAACGAGAAATAAAAAAATCAACATCATTACAAATTAGGTTACATAGCGTAAAAAGAAATTTTGGAAAAAAGGAAAACATTGGAAAAAAGAATCGGTACAATTTTTTTTTAAAAAAAAGGTACAAACTATAAATTTCAGTTTCTTTTTGAATAATTATGAATTTAAATCAATATAACTATTACGGAGATCATAAATAAATAAGATGAAAAAAGCTTTTGTATAATCTCACATCACTGAATATAAATATAGATTCTGCTACGAATGACATTGAGTCTCTGGAAATCGGTAAATTCAAACGGATTAAATTTAGGAATTTATATTGAACATTGTCAACCAGTTGATCGGTCAAATGATGACTCCATATCAATGATCCAAACTCTAAGTTAGATCTAACAAGGCAGCAATAGAACAGTTATAGTGCTTTAATATTTTGAAACTCTCTAGTATTCCTTAATAATAAACCAATCATTTTAAATGATTTATTAATAACTACCTATGTTAGTATTAAAATAAAAAGTATACCATTGTATACCATTGCATTTATTAATATTTTCTGGTAATGCATTTTCATAACACCGTGTGATGAACGTATCAAAATTATCATGGCGGTTAATCGCATCGTCCTAATTATTAATAATTGAATAAAATGTAGTGTCATCAGCGAACATTAACATACTAACTGATGATAGATCATAAATGCAAAGAGTGAACAATAAAGGGCCGAAGTGAAAGCCCTGAGGAGGTACTCGTACTCCAGAGCAAAGATGAATACATTTTTTAATTGAATGTGACAACATAACTGACTGGCTCCTGTTAGTAAGATATGAAATTAACCAATTAAGGATATTACCGTGCAGACCAAAACTTTAAATCTTGGTTATAAGCAAATCTTAGCTTATTCTATCAAAAGCTTTACTAAAATCAGTATAAACTGTATCAATTTGACATCAGTTTTCAATTGATGAAATTAAATCAGAGTGATAAGTGAATAAGTTCATGAAAACGGTTAGGCCAAAAACCATGTTGGATAGGACAAATATAATCAGACAATAATTTAAATAACTTTTTAATAATAATAGGCTCGAATAGTTTTGGGATAATTGACAGTTTCGAAATCGGTCTATAGTAACATTACTTTTATCGCCACTTTAAAAATAGGAACAATAAACGGTTTTTTTCAATATATTGGAAATATTTTCGTTGATAGAGATAAGGTAAATAGTTTATGCAGTGGTTTAGTCATGATACTTTTGCATTCCTTTAATATAATAGGGGCACATCATTAAGAGTCAGGAGCCGCACTACTATATGCGTTAAGCGTGTGCAAAGCATCGACAATTTGAAGATATATTTAAATTATAATTTATATTTGCAGCGTCATAACTCATATTCGTGTTATTATGTGAAGCAGAAGTGGAGTAAACAATAGAAAAAATTGAGCAACTAATTGTGCGAACTCATCAAAACTACTGCCAATAATATAATTATATGACATATTTTCAGGAATATAAGATTTATTAGATTTAAACTTTTTAAAGTAATTCTAAAATGGTTTGATACAACTATAGAGGTCAACATTTTATTTTCTAATTTAATAATGTAATTAGAATTACAATATTATGATAGTATTTTACATTCTTTACGAAGAATCGAAAACTCTAAATAATCAGATTGGACTAATTTTAAATTTTTTTTGTGGTAATTTTTTTAAGTTGACAATTCTCCGTAATTCTGGATTACACCAAACTGGGTTTGATAATTAAATACTCTGCATTTTGAGATGAATAATTCAATAAATTATCTATAATTGCATAGATATTATTTACAGGGAAATACAAACTTAAATTATTAATCAAAATAAATGTTTGATAAGCAGCAATAGATACGCTTGAAAAGTTAATTTTAATAAAATTAAAAAAGTTAAGTCATAACTACTTTCATCAATGAATAAGTGATCTATTCTAATGTAGGATGCTGATAATTAACAAGAAGAACTATTAAGCAGCATTATTTATAAACAGTTGAATTTCGAATATCACTAAATAAATGATCAAGAGTTCTATAATTTTTATTTTTAATACACTTTAACTGCTTTAAGTTTAAATAATTTATATAGGAATTGACAATAACATTAGATGTGGGATAAATTACGTGAGATAATTCATTACACCAGTCAAAGTTATTTAAATCAATATAATCTAATAAGTATGTGTAATTTTGCGCTAATTCTGCAACGTGTT
The DNA here is from genome assembly GCA_027563435.1 of Nasonovia ribisnigri. Lineage (NCBI taxonomy): Eukaryota > Metazoa > Arthropoda > Insecta > Hemiptera > Aphididae > Nasonovia > Nasonovia ribisnigri. Next base: position 58,131 of record JANEHU010002466.1, on the reverse strand, counting down.
AAATATTTTTTTTAAGTTTTCAATGGAAATCTTTGTATGTATATGTAATACAAAAAAAAATATATTAGAATATGTTTATACTGGTATGTGTTGAACCTCTTAATGCGTGTATACATTCTAGGTATATATTCTTTAAAAAAACGGACAGCATTTAAACATATGTTGTGAGAAATCATTCCATGAGATGAAAAATGTCAGTGTTACATTATACTATTATGATATTGTAAACAAAAATCAATACACATTGAAATACAAATACATAAGGACCTTAGCTTTTGTGGTTTTTTCTGTCTTGTCTAAATTTGACGTTAGCGGTAATAATATAATTATCAAATGCTTTAACTTGGGATACGTCATATTGAACAACATATAACCAGAAATATTTAATTGCGATTTTCCATTGCAAAAAACGTTATGAAATGTACTATGGAAAAAATAGTTAGTACCATATATAAGACATTACCTATAACCATATTATATTGATTCTTTATGTAATAGCCATATTAAAGTAAACTATATTCCTATAATCACATATTCCTACTGCAAACTATGTATATTGAACATGTAAGTAATATCAGGATTCTGTAGTACAGTATTATTATTACATATTATTTTGTATTATACATTTAAACATGTTCATATGTTTGCTGAGTGCTGAAAATAAAAAAACATTTTAAATATAAATAATTTTAGAAATATAATCCGCACGGCAAGTCGTCACGGCTGTTGACCGTCGTGCACGTACACTATCACCCTTCGCTTATCGCGTCATTAAAATTAATGAGTACCTACTAAGTCGAACCGCATTATTCAGTATAATCATCATCATATTCCGTATATTTTCCGTACACGTTTAAACAATAACACAATATAACTCGTCACCACCGTCGCCAAATCGGCTGTAGGCCGTGACCTGCAACTTATCAATTACTACTGCACCATGCAACGAAACAACTAGGACATAAATAAATCTAAAAACAAATCGAAATTATCTCCGTTAATTATCGCAAAAACTATTTCTCACAAGACGCAGGACGTAACTTCTCCGTCTGCCACTTCAGATAACGACCACGAATGGTATGTTGTCGACAACAACAAACGCATTAGGTCACCTAATAATACTACCAAGCCTCGAACAAAAAAAGCAAATGAGCCGTAAAACTTCTCCTCACCAAACCACTATTCTCTACTCGACACCAACGTAGATAATATGGATCTCGAAATTAACACAGAAATCAACGAGTCACCTCCACCACCAATTTTCTTAACATCACCGATTAATTTCATCACTTTGTGTAAAAATCTGGAACAAATAACGAAAACCTAGGGCTTCATTTGCAAATCCAACTCAGCCAGTTCTTACCGCACCGCTATAACATTGTTCAACGAGCACAAACTCGAAGACCACACACACGAAGAAAAATCCTACAGAGTCGTTATTAGGAATCTGCATCATACAAACCCTACTGAATACATTAAAGAAGAAATTGAAAAACAAGGTTTTGTGGTAAAAAATGTCAATAACATCCTAAAATCTCAATCAAAAGAGCCCCTTCTACTATTCTTTGTAGACCTCTACGCATCTCCAAGCAACCAAGACATCTTCAAGATAAATAATATATGTTTCACTAGAGTCAAATTTGAAGCCCCACACATCAGACGTGATCTAGTCCAATGCCATCGCTGTCAACAATATGACCACACTAAATCATATAGCAACCACCTGTCTAAATGCGTCCGATGCGGTGAAAACCATACCTCGGACCAATGCTCCAAATCCAAAGACCTACCTGCAAAATGTGCACTTTGCAGCAAGGCTCACCCGGCAAACTATAGAGGATGCACTGTCCACAAAGACCTCCAACGCTTCCGTAAAAAACAACAACCGATCACCATCTCAAGACTAACAACAGAAATTACCGACACACCTCAAGTACAACCAAACAGCCAACCTCCTCCAGGAACATCACATCCGATTAATGCTCCCGCAAGATCTCTAAATGAGCCCAGCGACACCCAGCACTTATCATTATCTCTAGCGCTCAAATGTAATAAATCAAATAAGCTAAAATCAAGCCACATAAACGACCTACCCTCCGAACAACTTTTAACAAGCCAACTTACAACTTTCATATCCTAGTTTAAAACTCTAATCTCTCCCCTCATAACACCTCTTAATCCCCTAATAACCCTTCTCACCTCACTAATAAATAAATTAAGTACCAACAATGGAACTTAACTTGAAACTTAGATTACTCACTTGGAACGCAAGTGGCATTACACCCCACAAACTTGAACTTCAGGCAGCTCTCAATAATCATAACATAGACAAGCAATGATATCCGAATCTCACCTAACCCCGACAAAATCTATTAAAATTCTTGGATACAAAGTTTATCAAAGTAATTACCCTGACTCCAATGCTCACGCTGGCTCGGTGATCCTAGTTAAAAATAACTTAACCCACTCCCTTCTTCCTTTTATGAGTGAAACGTATCTCCAAGCAACAAGCATCCACATTTCTGTCAATAAACATTTTAATCTGTCTTTCTCCTCCATCTACTGCCCACCAGGACCTAAAATTAACTCAGACAATTTCAAAAATGACTTCTAATCTCTAGAGTAAGCTTTTCATTGTCGCCGGCGATATTAATGTCAAACACTCTTCTTGGGGCTGCCTTTCAACCAACCCAAGAGGCAGAATCCTTTATAACTCAACAAATAACTCCAACATAAAAATACTACCACCCTCTAACTCCACCTATTGGCCGACACATCACACAAAACCGTCGCCCAGATATCCTCGACATCTTCATCGCAAGAGTTCCAAGTAACTGCACTACTAATATCTCCAACACAAACGAACTGTCATCCGACCATTCACCAGTCATACTTGACCTCGAAATCCCCCGTTCAAACTCCTCCACTATTCCTCAAAATCTTGGAAAAATAGATTGGTCTACTGTCCAACAACTCATTGAAACTCGCACACAACTCAACCCTTCCTTAAGATTAAGCGAAGACATTGATAGTACTATCCAAAAGCTCACTTCAGATATCCAGGAATGCATTCACTTAGCAACAACACCAAGCACAATTCACCCCCAATAACTTACTTAAAATCACATAAAATCTCTTCTCCGAGAAAAACGAAAAGCAAGATCCCGGTGGCAAAGGCACAAATATCCCATCAACACACACATTTACAACCAATTAAATAATAAACTAAGGAAAGTACTCGCATTCCAACAACACAACTCCATCACATACCAACAATATATCCAAAACTTAACATCTCATAACTGTTGTCTATAGAAAACGACAAAAAAAATCCTAAAAACTGTCTCAACTTCCTCTCCCCTCCGTAAAGAAGATAACTCATGGGTGGTCTCTGACACAGAAAAAGCAAACTTATTTGGCCAACATCTATCCCAAACCTTCACTCCACATGACATAACTCTAAATCCCACTCAAAGCCAAATTGTCACACATTCCTTAGAGTCTGCATTACCCGTCTCACTCCCAGCTAAACACACAAGTCCCGGTGAAATCGAATTCATTATTGAAAAGCTCCATAACAGGAAAGCCCCCGGGTTTGATCGACTTGCAAATCGTACCGCCAAAAACCTACCAAAAAAAGTAATCATATTACTTTCCTATATATATATATATAATGCAATGCTGCGTTTATCCTATTTCCCCTAACCTGGAAATTTTCAGAGATAATAATGATCCCAAAATCCAACAAACCTCCCGAAAAAGTATCTTCTTATCACCCTATAAGTTTACTCCCAACGTTATCTTAAGTATTCGAAAAAATCCTATTAAAAAGGCTTATACCACTAGCTACTTCGGCAAAAATTATCCCCGACACTCAATTTGGATTCAGACCCAATCACTCTACCATTCACCAACTCCACAAAGTAGGTGAATTATGGAGTAGATAGTATTTCAGTTTCTCTAGAGAAAAAACATTACTGCGCTGCCGTCTTTCTGGACGTCGCACAAGGTTTGATAGGGTCTGGTTTGATGGCCTACTTTTCAAACCAAAAAAATTCCTGCCTGCGCCTTACTTCCTACTTGTTAAATCATATCTGAACGATCGTACTTTCGTCGTACGCCAGAACTCGAGCCACTCAAACTACTAAAACATCTTAGCTGGAGTTCCCCAAGGCAGTGATATTGCTCCCTTTCTCTACAATATCTTTACGCACGACATTCCTAAAACTTCCTTTACCGAACTCGGTTTCTACGCGGATGATACAGCAATTGTGGCCTCCAATGAAAACCCAAATATAGCTTCTAGTATGTTACAAAGACACCTCAACATAATCTACCTCTGGACAAAAAGATGGAAGATCAAAATTAATGAATTCAAGTCCTCCTTCATTACGTTCACACTCAAAAAAGGATTTTGCCCCTCAGTCACAATGAACAACATCCCTATCCCTCTCTATTCAGAAGTTAAATATCTTGGTCTCGTCCTCGACAGTAAACTTACCTGGAATCCTCACCTAAAAGCCAAACGAAAAGCCCTTAATACTCGACTGCACCTCCTTAGAACCTTACTGAAATCTAAAATGAATATAAATACCAAACTACTAATCTATAAGTCATTACTCAGGCCACTATGGACCTATGGCATTCAATTATGGGGTGCCGCCAAACCCTCAAACACCAGTACAGTTCAAGCTTTTCAGTTAATATGCTATCGCCTAGTTACATCTGCGCCCTGGTATTTAAACAACGATAACCTCCACAAAGATCTTAAAATCCAAAATCTTAACCAAATCACTTAATTATACTACACCAGACTTCACAACAAATTTCAACAACACGCAAATCCACTAATCTCTAAATTATCAACGAACACACTCCCCGATAACCCGCGCCGCAGACTTAAAAGGCAATGGTGTAGAGATCTTATTCTTCAGTACGTGAGCTAAATAAGTGCTGGACGTCGCTACCAAGTAACACCTTCAAACCTTAATTAAATTATTTTATTTTCATTTTTATCACTGTCACTTAAAGGGTGTTACCACTGGGTATCTTCCCTAATCTCATGATTCATGTTATCTTCTTTTGTATATCACTTATCAAACCTACTCTTTGTACAAAGAACATGTATAGATTATAGATTTATTTTAATAAATAAAAAAAAGAAATATAATCACGGCTAATGACAAATGTTCGTGGAATACTCAATTAAAATATTGAAAAAGTTTATGAAATGTATGAACCACAACAGTCAACAATATATTCTTATAAAAAATTGTATTCAATTAAATAATTGTATACTTGAGTAGTTTAATTAAATGCAAATGATATCATACATACGGCGCCTCGCGAGGATTTACTAATTTGAAGAGGTGGGCATGTAATGAATTCTCATTCGGCCACCATTTTAACATAGTTAATTTCCGTGATACACCTGAATAATATATACTTAGAGAATGAACAACTAAAGTTATATACCTTTACAAGTGTTGTGGCTTTTATTATGTAGGGATGTAATAAATATAATTATATGCAAGATTTTTTAGTAAAATATTGTAGTGATTATCAATATTATATGTATAATAATAGGTATTATGTAGTACACCATATGGATTTTAATAATAGGCAGTATAAGTTATGATAAATATTAACTTCTAAAATGTTCCACAGTACTCGGTTAAATAAGAAATACTAAGTACCTACTTGATACTTAGTAAGTAGTATTTACTATCTTACATATATGTCTCGCGTATCATGTGAACACTTAATAGTTAATACCTATGTTCATTTATGTATATATTATATACTATTGACACTGCGATTAAATATTCCTGAATCTTATGTAAATCGTCTTTCATACACTTAGCAAAAGTACAACAATTTAAAAATTATCAATTACAGCAAAGGCTTTTATTTAGTGTTATAATAAAAAATGTACGTTTCATGTCGCTAATATTAAGATAAACTAATACACCTTTCATATGCAAAGTAAAAAGTAATTATATAAAAAAAATAAAGCATTGATTACAATATAATTACAATATGTTGATAACAAAAAACAATACGTACATAAAATATAAAATATAAAATCATCTTAATATAAATATTTACAAAGTATTTTAATCTTTTTCTTTCAATTGAATTATGCAATATACTATAATTATATAATTAGTAACATATTCATAGATGATATTATAGTTTATAATATACCTACTGGATGATTCCTCAAGCATGTTCAAGCTCATGTTATCCTTTAATAATTAACTTACTCATGTTCTGGTTTTTAAATTTTTAAATATTCTCAAAAACCAATTTTTCAAATAACTGAATTTGTTTGTACAACTTATCGGTCTATGAAGAAGATGAATGTACATAATTACATGGTACAAACTGTTGTTTTTAAAATAAGATACATTTTTTTACTGTAAATTAATATGTGGATAGTTTTTTGAAAATTTCAATGAGACTAATAATTCTAAATTCAAACGGATTTTCTCAGTTATTAAAAGAATAATTTATGTTAAAGATAATTTTATAGTCTTTAAAAATGATTTTACTAAAAGATAAAATAGGTAATTAAATATTTGATAGGTATGGTGATTTGTATATATGGACCATATCTTTAAATATAATTTATCTTGATAAATTAATATAAATCACTGAAATTGTAAAATTACTAAAGCCGCTATAATATCTTCCAAGTCCATTATCCTGAACCTATTATACTTAGTTCACAAAGTTAAATAACTCAAAAACTACTTCTTAGAATTTTGATTCTGATATACATTAACATTTTTAGAAAAAAATATCCGCCTAATAATTTATGGTTTATAAGATTAAAAGAGTGGTTCTTATAACTAAAATTAAATATCTTTGCAAAATACTCCTTGAGGATTAAGTAGTAAAAAAAATTCAAGCATTTAAATATATGGTCTACCTATAATAGTATATTTAAGAAATACAATAATCAGATTTTTAATGATGTTCTGCATATTATTGAAGAAAAAACGGACTTGATGGTGAATCACTCTGTATATTGATTATAAATATTACAGTTCGCTTTCTACATTTGAAAAATGTATTCACATATTATGCCCTTAATAAGCCATATTATGATATACTTAAACAATATATGAAACAAATGAAATGTAAAATAGATAAGTTATAAAGCGTTCATACATCCGCATTTGTGCAGTGTTTTGTTGTACCTATAATATTACCTATAGAAACAATATTAGGGAATATAATGTATACTATGCTTTCCTATATGATACGTCCACTTTTCTACGAGGTTTTGATGCATACAATGTATTTTTACCTTAACGTTTTAATACCTTTTCTATTTGATCACTCTCTCTTCTTGATGATCTTTCTTGAATTGGGGGTTCATCCCACGTTGTTGGTTTCATCATCAAGTGGTGGATTATAATATAGATAGATGACTGGTTTATATATTTTTCCATAGTGCTATAAGTGTGTAAGACTTAAACGTTTAAAGAGATGTTTTTATTTGCACTTACTAACCAATTATTCTCATCTTAAATACTGTAGAGTTTTTTGGTTCAAAAGTTTTTTTTCGAAGTTTCTTGTAATAATTTCTTATTTATAGATTGTTATTTGAAGTATTTCCAAATAATTTATTATTGTTTTATTATCCATGTTCATGATTTCAGTAAGTGTATTATTAAGATATTGTTTGTAATGTTTAGTACACAATAAACGTACATGGTTTGATAAAGACATGCATTATTATTTAGTATTTATTTCTGTTCAGTATTCTTTATTATTTATAATAAATTAAATATCATATAAAAAAGATTGGGTCTTTGAATTTTAAATTAAAACAAAAAAAAAAAAACAATTTTACACCTCAAAAATATTTACCTATTCAAACTAAAATATTACCAAAGACATAGTTTCATATTAAGACATATATCATATTATAACATATCCATTTTTTATCTTTTATAGATATCGTCTTATAATAACGATGATGTTAGATATTTATTATAGTTATTAATAAAAGGTTAACAATGTACCACTGAATTAACACATATATATTTATTTGTCTAATTTTGTCTTATGCATTTATATTATGTATAGTTCATTAAAAAGCGAGTAGTTTACAATAGTTGTAAAAATAAGGAAGATTTTGGAATAAAGTAAATTATATGATACAGCACTTCAATTAAATATAATATTAAACATTATTAAAAATAGTATATACAGACAAAAGGTGTTTAATATATTTATTATAGCTAGATACTAACCTATATAAAAGTTATGTTTAGGGACCAATTCAAAACAAATAATAAAGATAGATACCTACTTTAATATTATAAAACAAAGTACTATTCAAGAATGATAAAAATATTAAACTATTCCCAAAAAAATACTCTTGCCTGACAAGTAAAGAAAAGTAAACATTTATAATTATAAAATCATAAAGATAGGTCCTTGGAGATATCACAAAAAAATGTATAAAGTAATAACTATTTCACATTTTTTTTAGTTTCTTTAGTTCCAATAAAATGAAACGATTTATTTATTTTTATGATAGATAAAATAAACAAAAAACATTTTGTTTAACAATTAACTACCTTCAAACAAATATTTGATAAAAAAAAATTACGATAAGGACAAATAAATATAGAATGTGTTTTAAATATAAAACCATTATTACCTATTCGTTTCTCAAAAATCAAAAAGAAAGTTCATTATTTATTTTTTTATTCAAAAATTCGTTTTGTATTATAATTTATAATAAATAGAACAATGTAGGTATCTAACATTAAAAATCTCTCAATAACCTGATATTAATAGTACTAACCTATTTTTTCAAGTTACTTTTCTCTAAAATAATATATTATAAAGTGGTATTAGTTATTAATTAATTGTTTTATAAATATATTATATTTACATTATAATATGCATGTAATTCAAGCACCCCGTTTAAGTTTAAAACTAAATATTTTGAAATTATCAAAGCTAGAACAGCGTGTTGAGATAAAATTTTACAGATGTAGGTACAATGTCTTAACGTGTGTGGATGTATAATGAAGAAAATGCTATAAATTATTACGGGAGAGAATAATTGAACCTATGGGACTATATAAGTACATGTATTTCACGTTCTCCGTTTAAGTTGTATAAATTTGATATGTTATACAATTATATACATATACAATGTATTAATATAATTGTAATGGAGCACATCCCCACGAAAACAGCCCTTTTCAGGGCCATCACATGATACTAAATAACGTGTGGAGTACGTCACCCGCCACATTTTGGACAACGACGTAGTCAAAAGCAGTACAATATGTAGTAAACACACCACATCAGCCATCCAGCACTTAGTTTACTATTCAGGGTGGTAAAATGTAGTGGTACATTCGGACCCACTGAACTGTATGGTATGGAAAGCGCATTGTAAATACATTCTAATAAAAAAAAGTGGAACACCCCTAGAGGCCGCCATGTTGAGTGTGCTAATGTTTCTTTCCATGATTTTTATAATTATTTTATTAGCTTATCTTCTACCAAATATCGGGGTGATGTACCGGTGGTATCCATAGTTAAATATATCTCTTAACCACGGACTAAGATATAATTGACTGGAAACGACATGGTCGGCGGGGGTCGAGGACGGCCACCAAAAGTTCCTGACAACATAGGGACCGAATGTTTTCAGCGCTACCGATGGTTTTATTTGGTTTCCTATTTTCTATCTTAATCCGTTTTTATTCAAATGGAGTTGTAACTTGTAAGCTCTCGGTCCCCATTGCGACCACCCGCACTTGCCTCGGACACAAAAATTTGTAGCCACTGATAAGCTGCTCGTATCCAGTGCATTATTATATCTTAGTCCATGCTTTTAACTGAGGATGTAACTTCACATTTATGATAACAAACATTATCGCAAATCGCCCAGTTAATTTTAGATTCTGATCGGAGCGATGATTGTATTGATTTTACAATGATGTGTGTTTTTTTTTTTTTTTTATTTGTGTCTGTTTACACGATAATTAGTTGAATTAATACTTAGATTTTTAACTTCAGTATTTTTTTCGATGGGAAAGTGAATCTAGTTTGTGCACTGAGAAGTCAAAATATATAACTGCCAGTAATTATCAAAAGAGACTGAAAAAACAAAAAAAATTAAGGAAAAACGGGAATTTTTACGCAAAATCGGTTTTCGACAAAATCGATTTTGGCTTTTGGTGTACTTCTACATGAAATTTTCGATGAATGTTTATAATAGCTGATTATAACTCGGCGATGACGAGTGGCTCTACACTCTGTTCTCCTCGATCACCGACAACGATAACGCAGTGTCACTCGTAGTTATGACCATGATCGCATGGTCGATCTACCATTGCAACTGATCACAAAAGGGTCATTTTCAAAATCATGAATAGCTTTATTGTTTATATTATTTTATGACCTTCAAAATCAACATGTCATCATCGTGTAACCTACAAGTCACCTAAGTTTTAATAAAATTATAGACCACTTACAAGGAACTAATGCTAGTTTTCATTTATACACCCCCCGACCACCTTCGCACATACAGTGTTATTATTAGAAACCTTTTACACCTTAAGTAATGACATTGCTAGTGCTTTAACTGATTTGGAATACTTAGTTAGACACATATACAACGTCAAAAACAAAAACTAATGTTCTCTACCCTTATTCTTTGTAGATATTTTAACACAAGACAATAACAAAGACACCCTCAACATAAAGTTTCTACTTAATACTAAAGTATTAATTGAGATACCATATAAGGACAAGAGACGTTCCCCACCACAATATCACAACGGACAAACCCATGGACACACTCGACATAATTGAAACCACGAACCACGAGAGGTGAAAACCACCCTACTAACGAGTGTTCTAAAGACCGATATGGTCCGTCTAAATGTGCACTATGCACTAAAGAACATACTGCTAACTTCAAAAGATGTCCAGTTTACAAAGATGCTTTCAAAAAAACCGTCCCACAAATCCATCCAGCCAAGGGCTCTGATTCCAACACCTATCTTAAAACCAAATCTTACGCTGAAGCTGCCAAAAATCAAAACTTACACACGCAACACAAAATCACCGACACTATCTCAAGTTGTATATAAAATTTAAACTCACTAAATAATTCAGTGTTGCGCAAAGATAACTAAAAATTAATCTAGATAAAGATAAAATATAGTTACATTCTAAATTATCTAGATAAAGATAAAACATTATTTATCTGGATAAAAAAAAATATAGAAATCTTTTAACTTCAATAATTAATATACACTTTTTTTTTATCAATTTATACAAAACACTGTCGTCTGTGGACTGTGACCATTTCATATTATGAATGATATTGGAAGGTTAGATTATTATAGTTAGGGATTTATTAATATAAAACTATACAATAACATCTATGTCATTATATAACTACACCATTTCGGGAAATCTACATTAATTTGTGTTAACTGTATTTATAATTGAACGGATATTAATACAGTATTAGTCATATTAGGCGAGCCAATCAAAATATCATTATTGTGTACTTGTGTCTAGCTGTGTGTGTAATAACTGACGACACAACGACGCAGCGTCCTATTCGGCCGTAGATATCGGCCCGGATATAATTAGAAATAACTTAAACAAGCGACATGGACAATTATTTATTTTTTTAAATTTTTTTCTGTATTTATACAAATATGGTTCATTAATGAGACATGGGTTTTTTACCTTCAAGTTCTGTTTTTCGAATTTTTTGAAAAATATATTTATTTATCCAGATGAATTATGATAGATAACTCAAATATTCATCTAAGATAATTCATCAGATAACTAATTTTATTTATTATGTAGATAAGGTAAAAGATAATTTATTATTTATCTAGATAATTTATTTAGATAATTTATCTAGATAATGCTCAACACTGCACAACTCAACACAAAAAATATATTTTAATTTTATTTAATATTATTTTTTAAATTCTCATTTCAGCTAGTATTAAATCTATGTATAGTAAGTAATTTTCACAGTGAAATAGTGAAGTTGACGAATTTGATAAATTATTATAGTATATAGATTGTTAAATTAGTAAACTACATTGATCATTTTGTATTTTGATATATTATTTACAGTTTAAGTTCTATTAGTTTTAGGTTTCACATAATATACCAGATAAAACCATTGTATATTTCGTGTAACAAGCCATAGTATAATATTATTACAAGTATATTAGATCAATAGCATGTTTTAAACTGGACCTTCAGTTTCTTGTGCTCAGAATACAGTATTGTGTTTTCTATTAATATAATTATCAATATAAAATAGAACTAAAAATGCTATACAATTAAAAAGTAAAGAACTAGTAGTATCTTTTATAATTTGCTAGCTTCGATATACGACTTTATCCAGGTTAAAATTAATCAATATTTCCATCGTTTACCGTTTTACTTTAGATGAAACTATATAAATATACAATTACAATTACAATGATTAATTTTATGATATTCCAACTCGTAATTCTGTACATATTTTTTATGCAAGGAAATAAACTAGAAATATATTTACAAATGCTTAAAAGCCGACGTAAATCCAATATAGTTAAGATTGGTATTCGTATTTATGTGTTTACATAAAAAATATGTCTCGAATTAAGAAATCAAAATATTTAAATATCATAAAAGTTTTAATTATAATAAATATTGTGTTCATTAGTATTTTAATTTAAAATAAATGTATTCAAACATTTTTATATCATGCAATATTTCTGATAGTTGTAATAGTAATATAATCTGTAACCAGTTGCAACCGTTTTAATAAACAATATAATATTAAATTTTGTGAGCCTAAAACTAAATTCATTCATGATCCATTCTGAAGCAATATACAGAGTGAAGGGTGGCCTTTTTTTCTAATATTCGTGTCAAAAATATTCAGAATATTTTTTTTCCTGCGTGCTATTAAAATATTAAAAATATTATATAGGTATATAAATAAGGATAAGAAAAAATTGTGGCTTATTATTTATTATGAAAAATAAAATACAATAGCCAATAAGTATAGTAAATATTAAAATGTTTCAATCGCTCTCAACATTATTCCGCGAGCCATGTATGGCTTGCGGGCCACGGATTTGCCATCCCTCCAATAGGGATTAGGGATTACAAAAATAATCTATAAATGAGCTGAACGCTAGTAATCAGCTATTAACACCGCCTGAGTCAAGTTGAGGATTCTATTGATATAACTTTTATTAAAAATTGTTCATTCCTTTTTTGGGTATTTAGAGGACTAATAACAAACACAAAATATATAGCTATGGCGGATAATATAACTTTTATTTTTTTTTTTTTTTTAGATGTCCATCGAAAATTAATGAAATATCTCTCAATTTCTACAATAGGTACCTTAATAAATAATTATAACAAGCAAATATATTAGTATTATATCAGTCTATATAATGTCATGTAATATATATTTTACAAGATATTTTCTAAATACTTCAATAAGTAAAAAATGTATAATTTCTCCTTGCATCATAAATGAGAAAACCAAATTAGATATATGGCTATGCAGATGCAAAGATACTATTATTACAACAATCCGTAATATCATATTTTAAATATTTTTTATTATGTGAGTTTGCAATTATTTAATATAATATTATGAATTCGTTAATATATGACGTATATCAATATTAAATATGCAGGTATACACATTTTTTATAATAATATATCTAATTGAAGTTTATATAATTTAATGATATACTATATGACCTACTTAATTTTTACTAACTTATGTACCTATCGCAATGGTTTTATTGTATTTTACAAAATATGTATAACTTACAAGGCTGAATGATTAGTAGCCATCAATAAAAATTACTAACTTCAGTTATTAGCCATTAGGACTTGACGTTATGATAAAAGGGTTACGTATTAAAAAAGTTTATTTTACTTCCGACCAATTGAAGTGAGATGCATAAACTCCAGACTATTATATATGCTGGGTGGGATGGGGTCGGATGATTATCACGTGTTCAAATATTTATTAGAAAAAATAAATTTTAACTTACCAGTAAGCTTTAATTATAAATGGGTTTGTAAAATATTTTTTCAAGCTAATTGAAAGTATTCTGATTTAATTTAAATTGTACATACCTATAGGCTATAAGTCATAAAACTAAAATATATTATCATAATAATGAATAATATTAGTTCTAAAGTAATTATTAGAACAGGAACTTCATGAAAGGTTTTTATATTATTGTTTGTAAATGACCCTAAAAATATACACAACATACAAATAATTGTACTTAGTTCTTTTAAAATCTGAAAGAATAAGTTAATTGTATGTAAGTAAAATATGATTATAATCAGAATTTAAAATTTTCGTACGATAAATTGTTTTTATCTCATGTTTTCAATTATAATTATATTTATTCAAAATTAAAATATTATAAATACATTTGCATATTTATAATATTTTAATGGATTGTTGATATTTATATTATGTTGTTGAATAAATTAATTACAATATATTTTTTCAAACACATATTTTATTTTTATTTACAATATAATAATACGCTAATAATGTTCATCTCCGAAAAGAGCGAAGCGATTATTTGTCTAACACCCACGTCCCACAGTTACTACACAGTTTTTTTTTCAAAGAAATATGTTTGTTATATTCAAATTCTTTTGATTATAATATAACCACTAAATCATGGTATCATTGAAATTACCTTACTAAATTCAACTTAAATTCTATCATGCAAGTGTCACGATATACACAAAAAGATAAACAAAATAGAATCAAGGCATCTGTATACTGCATTGCAACCCTAATCCCACAGGCAAAGTAATTTCATTGAAAAAAAAATAGATTCAACCAGTAAGCTTCAAAGTCAATCAAATCTTGATCCAATCTAATAATTAAAGGCCTAGGATTATGTGAAACCCAATTTCATTATTTTTCTTGGCTAATTTTGTGTTTTGAATTTATAATATACACTTTACCTAATTAGGGCCACAAATAACATGATTAATGTTAATATATATATTATATTACTTAAGTAATATGTATTCATAAGAATAAAGCTATAATGGATTTTTATAGTAATATAATTAGGTATAACAATTTGAGTATAATATACCACAGAAATAATGGTTGTAATGATGATATTTTTATTGTATTTAAAAACTATTATTCAAGTGCCACACGACATATTAAATTTGGTATGAGGTATTTTCCAGATGAAATGCTGTACTTGTGGTACAATAGATGTAAAAATCTCAAAGGGTGGTTAGAAAATAATTATAATAAAATATTAGGATGATAAAATTTACAAAACTATGGTTTTAATATTTTTTTTTAGATTCTGAGTGGATTGAAGAATGTACCTACTGGTTTAAGAATGATTTATTTTTTTTGTGCTTGACTAAACAAATTCAATACTACTTTGTAAGTAGTTTCTTGTAGCAAATCGGATCGGTACCTTGGGAGCTAAAACATTCCTAGTACTATTATGTCGCTCTGCTGTATATTAGGTGTCGATTGTATCTCAGCATTAAGTAGAAGCATCTAGTGGAGTACATACAGTAATGGATGTGGTAAATTTATATCCAATGATATTTTATTATCATTACATACGAAAAACGATTCGGAGTGGAGATGGTCTGTTGTCCTATAACATTTCTAGGGATATATAGTACATTTGTATAACTAATGTTTTTTTATTTTTCTATTATAAGTAATGTAGGTTCAACTTATTTTCACCGTTCATTTACTATACTATAAAATATTTAGATTAATTATACATGCATATTTATACCGTATAGGTATAGGTACCGCCTACAAAATATACTAAAATATATTACTATAGTATAAATATAAATATATCATAAAATGTCCAGACATTTTTATCTCAAAATCGTTTTTCATATGCAATGAGTAAAGTTATCATTACATCAAAATGTAGCGCATTCATTATAGTGACCAACTTGATTACGAGGTACATCTTGAAACTATAACCACCTATACAGTAAAACTACTTCCCTAGTTTCATTTTATTTTTGATAATATATTTATATGGCATAGTAAAATCTGTAATATTTTATCAATATTCAACCTTATATCGTACCTATGTCCATGTTTGTCAAGACTGTACATTGTAATATATTTCGTAGTTGTTAATTCTTACAATTTAAATAAAACATTAAATTAAACCTAGGTACTTAATATACGTTAAGACCAAATTCATACTTTCAAATTAAAAAATATTTATTTTTTCCTGAAGATTCTGAATATTAAGCTAAATGGTTTATCAGCTAGTACACTTATTATCCATTGTAACAGTTTTATTATTTACCGTTGGATATTTTTGGAGTAGGATGTTTAGAAAATTTACGTTGTTTTTTGCATTATACATTTTCTGATATTCTACTTCAAACCATAAACGTCAGTTGATAATAGTTTCACATTTACCCCCCACACACATAGCAGTCATTGATAATGTAGACAGTGAAGACTTATGGTTAATTTAAGTGTTTTATAATATATTTTTTTTCTAGTAATTTTGTTGATAGAATTAAGTCTATTATATTATATTATATTGTAAAGGTATCTACTATGTATAAAAGTAATGAGATCTCTGAAAATCAGTTCAAAATATCGATGGTTGCGTCACAAAAGGGGACAAGTGGCATATATCAAGTTTTCAGGAGAACGAACAAAAATGTTTATGTTGTTTTTAATTTCAAGCTCTAATGACTTTTAGATTCGAGCGGAGCGATGAATTTATTGATTTTACAATGATGTGTTTTTTTTTCATTTTTTATTTTATTTTTTTTTTTTTTATTTTTGTGTCTGTCATCATGTTTTAGGACAGTAAACATGCTTCGATTTTCTTCAATAGTACCTTTTCTGATAGGAAAGTGAATCTAGTTGGTACTTTGGGGGAGTCAAAAGTTAAAATTTCCTAGTAGTTTTCAAAAGCGCCGTGAAAAACAAATGAAAAATGAAGGAAAAAACGTGAATTTTTACAGAAAACCAACTGTCGACAAAATCGATTTTGGTTTTTGGTATAACTCTAAAAGAAATGACCGTAGAGACATGAAATTTTGACCGAATGTTTATATAAGCATTTTCTACACACCATAGCATTTTCAAAATATTCTGATTTATTTTGAGCTTTTAACGGACATTTTCAGTTTCCAATTTTTTTAGTTTTTTTTCTATAAATGTCAATAAAATTTTATTTGTTGGGTAAAAATCTTGAAAATTTAATAGTAGGCTTCTAATATATAGTTTCAAAGGCAGATGAAAAATATTAAAAATCCGTAGTCACAAATTTTTTTTATTGGTAATCAAAGTTCAAGTTTTGACAAAATACGTAAAAATGACGAAAATTTGCAATTTATTTTGAGTTAGAAATTCATAAAAAATTTTCTTTTTAAATCTAAGGTTTGAAAATGTGATACAAAAATCCGTTATAAGTTTGCCTAATTTTATCAATTAAAAAATGTTTATAAGCAAGTCAACATAAATTTTTATGAGCATTTTAAGTTCAAATTTGTACAAGATTAGATATTCACTCGATTTCTCATGTAGCGATTTTCTTATTTTGTTGCAATTCAAAAACAAATGACTGTAGATGCATGAAAATTTCACTGAATGTTTATATAAGCTATTTCTATACACCATCTAATTTTTAATATATTTTGACTGTTTTTCAGCTTTTTACGGACGATTTCAATTTTCAAATTTTTTAGTTTTTTTTTCTATTAATATCAATAAAATTTTATTTGTTGGGCCAAAAATAATGAAAATTTAATACAAGGCTCCTGATATATTATTACAATAGCAATTGAAAAATATTAAAAATACATAGGCACACATTTTTTTTATAATCATTTAAAGTTCGAATTTTGACGAAATTCATCAAAATCTCGAAAATTATCAATCATTGTAATTAAACAACTATAAAATGGTCAGTTTTTATAACTAAGGATTGAAAATTTAAAATAAAGATTCTAATAAATAGTACATACTGTAATCAAAAAATCTAAAAAATATTTAAACACAGTTATTTTTTACAGACATTTTAAGTTCAAATTTGGACGATATTACATATTAAAATCAATTTTAACGAGTAAAAGTGTATATTATAATATTTTTATAGCATCACTGATAATTTTAGGTTAATTATTAAATAATATGAATAATATTAATTCAACTTAGCAGCTACCGTATAATAACAATATCAATATAATTTAAAATATCCTAGACTGACATACCGTCTCCGCTCAGAACCGTTTTTCGTATACAATGATATTATATCATTGAATTCAAATTTAATACCATCCATTATAGTACAGTGATCTACTTGTAGCCTACTGTACAGCGGAACGACATCCACTTGACTCCCTTTTTTTTTCATTGAGTTTTCAGATTTTTTTATAAGTACATTTTTATGAAAATTTTTGTTTTTTATACGCTCGTGTAATTTTCAACTATTTGATATTAATAATTTAAGTATGAGGAGCAATTTTTATAAAATAATTTGAATTTTTGTCGCTTGTACCCAAATTGTTTATTATTGAAAAATATCACTTCCAATTTTATTTTCATTTATTACATAGCTTAAAAAATAAATGCAAATAAATAACTGTATTAGGTAAATTTCTTATTGTAAAAGGTAATAAAACAAGTCGGTTTGTAAAATATAAAAATATATACAGTTACTGTGTTAAAAAATCGATGTATTTTAAAAATTTAAATTTATCCATATTGATAACAATCAATGGATAGTAATACAATATATTAAAAGTTTGGTAAAATATTAAATTATTACTGATACCTAAGTCAATTGTTAATTTATATTAACTTGTTATGCAACTTATGAAATATATCAATTTGAAAACATGTTATTATTGAATACTATAGTTACCATGTCAAAATAAAAAGTAAAATGGTATAATATTTTAATAGTATCAAACAGAATCATTTCAAATAAACAAAACTCTTATATTGTTTTAGATCATCTTAGTGTATTGTTGTAGTAATATTTATCTACATTTACGTGTAAAAAGAGAAAATATTATGATTATAACAGTAAGTTCTGATATCATCGTATGATAAACTAGTACCTATACTTTATTATGTGAAACGGTTTTATTATATTATTATCTAACATTATAATATTTAAATAGACTGGAGGATTGTAGATGTAGGTACATAATACCTACCTTATAATCTTCTATAATATTAGAATAGAACAAATTATAAATTGTAGTTATAATAAATTAGTTGACACCTCTAATGTAGGTGGTTAAAAAAAGCAAATTAATTTTGAAGAACGATAAGAGATTTTGTTGATCATAAAACATTGTAATCAGCTATTTTTAACACTTATTACTTGTTTTATGCAGTAAAAATAATTAGTATTATAATAATATTATTAATTTCATTTTGTCGTTTGGTCCCCATATATTTTATGCTATTGACATATTTTAGACCCCAAAAATGTCGTTTTGACCAGTATTTTAGAATTTATGAATTATAACGGTCGTTTGTATCCTAAATTTAAAAATTCGATAACTCATTATAAAATGTCACACTGATGTACCAGTGATATATTATGATACATCTAAATCTCCTCCAATCGATGATAACAAAATGTCGCTTAGACCCTAATTTCGCTTATCCCCTTTTGTCGTGCAACCATCGATATCATTGGAATGACACAAATATTTGTTATTTCGTTGAATAAAACTAAAATATTTTTGTTAAGTAACATTTTATCGTCAATATTGATTATTTACACAGATAAAAATATCTTCTTTAAATAATAAAAAAATAATTGATTTTATAATAACAAATATTGTCATGTAATTTAACGGTGGAATAAAATAAATAATGAAAAAAAAAAAAAAAATGTTTAGAGATTTCGAAGTTTGAGATTGGTACTATATATATTTCTGGTTGTTGAGTTTCTACGAAACCCACACAAAAATGCATAATTATATCGAAAGTAAAAAAAATACAGCACAAGAATTGAAAAAAAAAACATTTCCATGATGAGATATTACTAAACTATACGAATTCCTCAAGAACACTTGGAGTTTTTTTTAAGTTTCTAAAAATTCATTACACTGGTTGGAGATTGGTTTCACAAACGTTTCTCGTACTTGATAGCGTTCGGTCAATGCTTTTTATTGCAATAATTTGGAAACTATCACGGTCGTAAAAACCATATTATACATTAGTTGTAATACTTTTAGTATACATTATTTAAAACGAAACTTACACAATATTATACTTTTTAGCTTACCGTGGCTGTACTGGTTGTTCCTATTGATCACGCCTTGTGCTTTATGTCGAGCTATGTAAAACCATTCGCTGGTGTTGGACAAATAGTTATACTCGACGGCCAAATCTTTAGCCAATATGCCGTCACCGTCGGGAAGTCTGTACGCGTATGGACAAAACAGCCAATATTTCTTGTACTGATGTTGGTCATAACAGTTTCCGGCGGCAAATATGTCGTTATCGAACTCTACCATAGATATAACTCCGGCGTGCAGTAAATACTCGGAGGCTGTTACTTCGGGATCACCATACTTCCATATTCTCGTCAGCATGTTAGCTCGATTCACTGCCACATTAGCCATTACCTTGAACCGTTCCTATATTAAAACAAATTGTATTATTTTAAAAATGCGTTTTAAAATAGTTATTTTATATTTTGTAATTTATTCTCTTGCGGTAACGCAGTATATTAATTCTTGGCCAAACCATTTATATAAAATATCGGTAATTTACGATTTATATCAATGTTGTATTTGTGGGGGGTCCATGTAGTCCAAACTGGCGGGCCCACATCCTACAAAATCTTTTTCTTTTTTTGTATATTATTAATAAAAAATGTAAAGTATAATATTATGTATATTCAAAATGTAATGAATAATATATACTTATATTGAGTAATGACTAGGGGTCAGATGCCAATGCAAAATGCATTATTTTTTGGGTGGTCTAGGACAATGCATTCCAAGTACATACATTTGATTCATGTATCAGATACTTCAAAGGTGAAACTTTTATTTTACATTGCTGTCATTTTTTTAAGGGCATTATTGAGATGAAAAGGAATTTATATTAGTGTAAGGTTTGGTTATTTTTGGAAAATTTAAAACTTGGCCCTGGAAATTATATGTCATGAAATATCTATCGTTCAAGCTATATAGACTTCAATCTTAACACTTTTTGACATCTCCTCCCTAGAAAAATACCATAGATATGACCTTGTTTCCTATCATAGTAAAATACATAATATTATAAATTAATGTAAAATTTATAGCCAAAATCTAATACCCCTCAAATAAGCATTAGATATACTACTTAAGCACTTGGGCACATACTAAAACAAGAGTCATAATAATCTGAGAATCATAATACAGGATGGAAACTAAGATATAATAAGCACTGTCTTAGGATGTAGCCCGTGTAGATACTTGGTGCATATATCAGCTGAGAAACCGATCATTGAGAAATTATATATACTATATTCAATAATGTAATAATGAAAATAAAAACAAGAATCATTTAATAAGAAATACAATTAAAAATAAAATATGAACAGTTATTAGTTATTACAATAATAAGGTATTACAAAAATATTAAATTAATCTGTACAAATGTTTTTTTTTTGTCAAAAAAAAAACCAAATGAATTGTATCAAAAACTGGTGCTGCGTAAATATTCTAGTTTTCCATATTTTATATTTAATTTTTTAATTTTTATCGATTATTTTGAAAAGTTCCTACCAACTGCATTTTACCATGAATTCAATATTTAATATTTGTAAGCAATGGATTGCTGGAGTATAAAATGTATTCTATCACATATTATTAAACTGTTAATTAAGTAGTTATTAGTTTATACATAGGTAATTAAATCATTTGACTGTATCCTATCAAATATTAAAAGAGTGATAAACAATTTTGCATATTTTGTAACATTTTTTTTTTTAGAATACGTCTTCAGAGTAAATTGTATTTTGTATATAAGTTTTTATAATTATTTTAATCAATTTAACAGAATGTTTATATTAATTGTATGGTTAAATTGTTAAATGTGAAGTATTCAAGTGGTAAATTTCACAGTTTACATTTTAAATCGTAGCTGTACTGTTCGTTCAATTTTTTTAACAGTTGCAACTTGAATATGGCGTAGCACTTTTAATATGTGGCTTTATTATTGTGGTTAGAGTATCATGCAAAATGAAACTGACAATCATTATTTCTTCAATGCCCCAACTGAGTGTTTCAGAAATAATTATTATTTCCAACAAAGATCATTGCAGAAGTATGGAAAGTCATAATTATTTACTTATATTGAGAATCTCAATTTGGTTAGATTCCAAAACATGCTTACAGTAAAATTATTAAAAATATAACTAAACCACCGTGAAAATTTTCATTCAGACTATATTTTTACAGAAAGAAAATATGAAATAATTTATTCTGTATTCATAATTTTTTTCAAGTGACAAAGCAAATGTATAAAACATACCCCGTCGAAGGAATTAAACATGAGTAAAATAAATAAAGTGTGAAACAAATCTATCGCCATTTTGTGTTTTGTACCTAGAACCTGCTATTTTATTCCCACCAATAAAGGTAGAATATTTAATTTGTTAAGTTCTTAATTTTATTTCTTTTATCATAGATATAATTATTAAAAAAATTAAAATCACTTCAACCCAATGTTGGGTAGTATGACATTGTGTTTGACAACTTGGATATATTTTACTCGTGCTTTTTTGTGTTTGTTAGCACTAGTGTAACTAGTGTCTTTTATGTACAATTGTTAAAATAAACAAGATATATTACTGTTTGAAAATTAATAATAATCAAGAAATTGAGTATCGTGGACCGCGGAGGGTGATTACCATAATATGACCTATATCAGGTATATGTATCAAAAATGATGTACATAATATATATAAATGTTTCATCTATTAGTCCTTGAACGAGCTTCAGATGCGTCACCGACTCTAGAGGGTCTAACTAGAGGGTTGGAATTGGGTATCGTCTCTAACACTGCTTCGACGTATCGCGTGGATAGGGGATACCAATCACCGCAGTCGGTACGTCGTTATATTACCGCAGTGAAGTAGCACGCAACGTAAAAGTAAAAACAAATGTGCGTCGGTGAAGTGATATTGCTGACCGTATTTTTAAAGTGCAAGAAACAAACCAACCTGAAAATGCAGGTCGTGCATAGAGGTTGCCTGGAAGAGAACCTGCATGCAAGACCACATACAATTTAACGACCGCGAGATTTCATGTGTGCAGAGTGCATGTGGCAACAATCCGAATTGTGATGGCCACGTGCCGATTAAAAAAAAAAAAAAAACGTCGAAAGTGCGACATTGTCGTTTTATCCGTTCGAGTGCCCAGCAACTAGGGGTCAACTACTGATATTTGCTGTGTTAGGAAGCTAATGATCCACTTTTTTCCCCTTTTTTTTTTTAAGTACATTTTCCGTCACATTATCCTTTATTCGAGTGAAAATAGGAAATTCAAAAACATCATATAACAGTTTGTTAGTAGGCAAGGTTTTTCGTAGGTCGTTTTCGTGATTTGTAATCCACATACAAACAAACTGGACATGTTGAGTTGGACACATTAGCTTAATGAATTCATTATTAGAAAAATTTAAAATAACATTGGTATATTATTTGGAAACCGGGCATTCGACGTATGACTTAAAATTATAATACAATAATATTATTGTTTATTGAAATTCGTTTCATTTGAATTACTTATGGATATTCTCGTGTCAAACTACTCGTATAATACATAAATATTTCTTATTGACACTAACAACAGACTCAGCAACAATGTGACGAAGACTCACCGCAGTAAATTTATAATTTTTCTAATAAAACAAATGGAACATTTTATTCATGGTTATTTAACTTTTAAATTGCACTGGATAACTTAGCATACGCCACATACAAACATTTTTAACTATTTAAATATTTAAAATTCAACCTAATATTTCGTTGAAACAAAATAATTATATTTTCTTTTAAAATATTAACTTACCTTCAAAATAAAAATAAAACAAATTACATAATACGAAAAAAATTGTAAAATGCAAGTTATAAAAAGATAGATTGTATATTCAAGTTATTATCAGATTTTGTTATTGTTTACTTCTTACCTTTCTTAGATTATTAAAAAAAAGTTTTTAAGTTTCAGTCACACTTGAAATTAATTAAAAATACTCCAAGATTAAAAGAGTTATATACCAGTGATTATTAAAACAGATTAATTTGTTAACTTTTGTCATAACAAAAAATAAGGTGCTTGCGTTCTTGTTAAAAAATGTATTTGTGTAAATAAACTTTTAGAAATATTTTATACATTTTTTTTTTCTGATAATACAAAATCTAAAGCTGTAACTCAAAATATACCGAACAGTGTATTATATGAATTAACTGTATGCATTAACTTAAATTAATACTGAAAAGGAACGGTATTAATAAATTATTGATGTTTAGACTCTGGATAAGGGAAGCGTTGAATTTAAAACTCTAACATTTTAATGACAATAGTTTTCTATTCAATTTGGTTAAATTATTATTAATATAATATAATATTTTATGGGTAATGGGTGTATTTTGAACTTTAATTTCAGATTTACATTTTATTATTTTAAATAAAGTCCCTGTTAACATAATGGTTTTTTTCATCGAGCAAAAAAAAAAAAAAAAACGAATAGTATATTCAAGTCTGTATGTTAATGAAAGATAATAGTGATTGTCGAATGACTCGAACGAGTTGTGGCTGCGAATGAAAACTAACACGAACCATTGAATGTTTTTACATCACATATATTATGACAAGAAAATATATTTATACAGATGAGCTCTAATAATGCTCTTGTGTTTAAACCCTAAACTTTTTAGAAAACGAAAAAAAAAATCATTATTATTAAAACGTCGATTCACAGATAATTGCCATATTGGAATTGAATTCGATCGTCATACTACAATAATTTTGTATCGCTCCAACTGATGAGTGTTTAATAACGGAAATCTGTTGGTATTATGTCCGCCGTTAACATAATATTTTGCAAAATGACGTACTACTACTGCTGTCATGAATTTGGCATTTATTACGTGTCAGAAAAATATATTCGCGTAGTATTGTTCCGGTGCACACCGTTCCTTCACCGCACTGGTGGAGACGCACTTGACGTGCTGCGCTACACGTGAACTAAGTTGATATGTACATGACGATATAGAACGGTCTTTTGTCATGAACGATAGATACAAAATTTAATTTTTTGCCATCCCACTCGTCTTACTCGTCTTAAATCGTTATTAATCTGTTTATAATATGTTTTTGGTTTTTTTTTTTTTTTTTTGATTGAGGGTGAGTTATAATATTATTAAACTCCATCCTAGTCAGGGATATATGTGCGAGAATCGTATTTTGTCATCGTTACAAACCATTTTTGTTATAAAATTACTTATTTAAAAACGTAAGCATACTAACTGTTTCTTTAAATTCAAAATCAATCATTTGATTTTAAACATAATTATAATACATAATAAATAATAAATATGTAATATTATAATAGACATATCACAGTTTGACCGATATTCCTAACTGCATAGATTGTACCTACCTACGACCTACCATAATATAAATCGTGTGAAGTAAGTACGTTTATCGTATCAGAAAAGTCTTATGCACCAAGAATTCTAGAAAATATGTTTCAAGCAGAAAATTTAAACCTAGAGAAACGTAATATTCTCGAGTTAATCGCGTTCCGTCTATACTATAACATTCAAACATTTCAAACTTCAACGTGAATTAGATAACGGGTCACGGGGTGAGTTTAACCAACTTTTTTTCGACAATCGGGATTTAGTTGGGTTTAAATTCGAAACTATCACTAATAATATCATATTATATTATATTACACTTAAGTCGTCTCTGGCTTGAACTGCAGTTTAAGTTGTGCAGATCTTGTACACATGACAAGTGTAACTGCGCGGATATCTGTAGCAGACATCGTATATCGAGATCAACATTGCCGTAGTTAGGTTTATAGGTTAAATACTATAATATAGGGTACGTGTATAGATATTATGGTACGTGTGAGCCCCAAGTATATAGTGAGTTATTATAGCACCAATCGATGATTTATTTTGACGTATTGACATGACAATAATGTAACCTACGCAATTTAAGGTATTGCAAAGAAATTTATTATTTTATGTTATAATAAAATATTGCGAAAGAATAATGTTTCTAGTGTATGAATTATATATTATATATCACTTATGACTCAAATAAATTATTTCATCGTTTTGTCGTGATTTCCGTTATACAGATAAAATTGCATGGGGAACCGATGGCGTATAGGTATTTATATTGTAAAGTTTGTTTACTAATTTAGAATGAATTACAAATAGCAATATTCTAAACAACTATAAACATAATTCTACTTTGTTGAATGAATGTTATGTATACACAAAATTTATATCTTCACTTAATTAAGAAAAACACTTTTTTAAATTGTTTAAATATATCAAGAATCGTAAAAATATTTAATATTCACACAAGGACGATTTTAAAAACAATCAATCTTTTAGAAATAATAAGTATTTACTATTTACTGTTAAAAAAATAAATCGATATAAATATTATTCACAGTTACAGAGTAGGTATGTCACATATTTTGTACTCTGACCCGTGGTTTGCTACTAAATATTATGGTACACTCTTCTATACTTCTATAAACAACTATCTCATACTTAAACTTTAGGTACTTCAAGTTAACATTTGTGCATACATATTTAAATTATAATAGAAATTAGTTGTTAATTGCTTAAATATTTATATAAATTGAATCTATACAATATACATTTGTTGTTTATAAAAAATAAGTGGTCAAACGCGGTGAGCTGTTGAACGATCTAATGTCTATTATAATATCGACTCATTGTGACATAGTGATATTATATTATTATGCACAATAGGTACATTTAATATTTGGAGACATCACGCATGCGTTAATTTTATTTGAATAATTCTTCTATGATTGCATTCGTATCTATAACAAATTTATTTCACAACAGTATGATCTATAATCTATTATAATAAATGTTTATATTAAATACAGCAAATATAACGAAAGGAATTATATCGTTGACCTCTGTTGACACTTCAGATTCTTGCGCGAATATTGTTAATCGGATGACATACGTCTACACGTAACCATGTCGACTGTTATTTGTTATTAATGACCACTATTCCATGGCTATGCTGAAAGATTAGTATATTCACTGTTGACCAAACATAAGTTTCGAAAAATGTGATATCTCAGCTTAAAAACTTCTAAAGTTTGCATCATTCATCCTCATAAACACCTAAACGTCTGTAACATAATTCTTTCCCCGCATATTATCTTCCATAACGCAGTGGCAGTTTACAACAATTGCTGAACAAACTCTCGAAACCATCACTTCCATACCTAATACCTTTAGGCACCTAACTATTAAGTTATAACAAAAAACTTTATTCGTCTCCAATACGAAGAGATTTCATCACGTAACTTAACCATAATACTGCCTTCTCATTTTATGTATTATTTATTATGTATTGAAAACAGTTAGGACGGAAGGACGTTCCTGCGATTATAGCTGGTACATTATTATGTATGAGTGTATAAATATATAGTACCGATATACTAAATAGTAGTTTTATAGTGAATATACTGAATAGTGATTATTATTATTTATTTATATTTTATAACTTATTTGGAATATAATTAAGAAGTTTAGGAATTTATATTTTCTATGAAAAGACAACGTTTAAAATGTACGTTACTGTTGCAAGATAGGTAATAGTAAAATTTCCAGAACGGACTTCATTAGTAATTTCTAATACAGGTATAGGTATAGCGCGTTGCAGTGTTTTTTACAAATTACACTCTACAGTCTACAGCCTTATAAATTATATAATTATATAAATAAAATAATATTTATTATAAATGTAAAGTACATTTATTACAATAATTTAAAACAGTTGTTTATTTTATAAAATAATATAGTCCGTGCATTTGTTATTAATGTAGTTTACTTTATACAAAAACTAGTTATTTTCCTACGATGGGAAACAAATGTTTATGAGTAAGTAAGTTAAATGTATTTTTTGAAAAAATAAGGAACTTCATTTTTAACTTAACTTAGATATTATTTTCATGAAAATGTGTAACATACCTTAGTTACTCAAATTCATATTTTATTATATAAAATTAACTTTAACTTAGTGTGGTTATTTTTTTATTTTAGAATAACTTAACTTTTACTAGTTAAAAAATATTGGTTAACTTACCTAGCTTTGGGTAAATTCGATACAAGCAGGGGTAGCGTTTATGGGCTGTCATTAGTGCCACCCGACCAGGTATTTTTTAGGTGTTAAATATTGTTTTATTTTAATTTTTTTTTTTTTAATTTTAGTAGATCTTTAGGCCACTGTTTTTAGAGTCTTCTACGTACATTACCGATAAGTGAGATAGAGGACAGTTGTTTAATTAATGGGTTGCTGTGAAAGTTTAATTAAGTATGAAATTTAATGTATTATAATTTTGGTAATTGATTAAGGGTAGGAATTTTTAAGTCTTTATGAAGATGATTGTTTGTGAAATACCAAGGAGAAGACGTAGGCAGACGTAGGTACCTAGATGGATTGTAACGCTTGAAGTGTTTTGGTGTTGGATGGCTTTGCAGGACCCCATAGCTGAATACTGTATGTCCTAACTGCATTAATATTATTAAAATTATAAATTTAAATAAACCTTAGTTTGATTATTTAAGGTTAAAATGTAGCTCAATAAGTATAAGATATATATTTTTTTCTTATTAAATATTTTCTTCATTATTATTCATGAAAAAAAAATGAATTGTTTAAATATTTCATGTTATACATAATAAACCTATTCAAAATGTGTATAAATTATATAAAAAAAAAGTTATAATTTATAACGTTTATGCTCAGACATTAATGTTTGGTAAATTATAATTAGGAACTTCACAATTCACAGCTCATAGATCTTAAAATCTAAATTAACGGTTTCCAGTTAACAGAATATAATGTTATAACTACAGCCAAGTCTTAAGGGTTTAATTGACCATAGAATACATTTCAATTAAGTGTTGTGTAAAATGTGATGATAAATTATTATTATATAGAGATAGCATAATATTATCATAGTCTCTCTAAGAAAATGTTTTTCTATAAACATTTTATATTTGTGTATTAATTTTGATGTTGACTTTTGAATTGTTTTTCTTAACATAGATTTTATAAAATTATTTTTCAATAAAGTTAAAAATAATAAACATATGTATAGGTATTAAATATTAATACTTAAACAAAACGTGTTACAAATGTATTAAAAATTAAGCTCTTTACATAAAATAAAATATGAGATTTTATTTGCCAACTAACAAAAAATATTACGAATAAATTCATACATTTTTTAATAATTCCATAATCATCTCTAATACAATACCTTTACATGAAGATTATGAGTCACTTCTATTATATCGTAGAATAAATACAAATTACAATTATATTAATAATATTATTATACAATTAATTCATTAATGTAACTTATTAATTGGATAGTAATAAGAGTATGTTTTTGTTAAATTATGCACACACTTTATCAAATTAAGAATCAATACCACTGTGGTCGATATTTATTATTTAATAACAGTATATTTTGCTATCAATTTATCTGCCAATAATAATGGGTTCAATATGGTATGCATGTGAATATTGTAAATTATAAAGAATTAATTTTATGTATTAATCCCGTCCTCTTATAGAGCATATTTTATCGTCTGGTATTTTGGCATCGTGTTAATATGTAAAACACGATTCAACTGCTATAGATATTTCGGCTTCACTACAACAGTAAAAAGTGTTTAAATCAAAGTTAGTAGTAAACGGTGTACATGTCATACACAGTGGTCAGAGGTCCTTTGTTCCATTTAAAATGCACACATTTTTTATAATGTGTGGATGACACATACTTTTAAAAACATTTTTATGTTTACATAGAAAAGTAAGATAAGCTAAAACGATGATACAACCTTTCGAATGAAAATGTTTTCATAAAAGTTTTAATCTTTGAAAATGAAAATATTTGCAGTAATTTTTTCCATGCATAATAATGTAGTTTATTATGACGTGCTTTTACAATATTATTACTTAATGAATCGATGTACCTAATAATATTCTGTAATATATTTTAACTCCGTGTTTTATGTAGGTATATAATAAAATTAATACAAAATGAATGGTAATATTTTTTTTTATTATATTATTTAAGTTATTACTAAATGGATTCTTATTATTTTTTTATTACATTTTCAAATTAATCTCCCCGGAGAAATTTATTAATTTTCACCGTATCACAATAATATTGTAGTTTTAAAAGTATAAATTGTCTCAAAATCATTTATTTTCAATATTATCTCAAGGAAAAATAAATTAGGAAGTAGCTTTGTTGTATTGTAGGTTTCAAGTGTATCTTGTCATTGAGTAAATAACTTTGAAGAATGTATTACATTTTTATTCAATACAAAAAACAGTCCTGGTCGAGGGGATATTTATTTCTATCTAAGAATATATTTTTTAGTTAACTTTTATTATACCTAAGTATATTATTATATTAATTAATTTTCCTATTATGAAAATGGAATTTTAAAATAATTTAGCCAATATCATTACATATATTATTAGGAAACATAAAATCATATATAATTGTAATAATTAGTAATTAATTATTTAATAAGTTCAATAGGTAACATGTTGTAAGAGTTCAAAATAGTACAAAATAATTTATACATATTCCATAATAATATTGTAACTATATTAGATTACACTTTATAACGAGTCTTATGAAAAATAGACATGAGATAACCGAAGTTAATGACAACTATATATGAATTTATTTGTAAATAATTCTGAATTTAATATTTTTTATGTCTCAATTAGAATTTTTATAAAATTTGTTATCTTTTTAAAAATATTTAAAGGATACAAATTACTGGACATTTAGTTTTCTATGAAATAAGGTTTATAAAACTTCATGTAGAATTTATTTTATATTAAAAGACTATCAATCCAAAAAAATATCTTTCTTTTACAATTACAAAGCTTTTGGTCATTGATGCAAATTAATCGAATTGCCTTAAACATTTTTTTAACTGACTATTCAAATTTTTTTGTTTATTTATTTTAGAATACCACTCTATATCTAACAAAAAGAGAGCATTTGTTGTGTTATAGACAATACGTCTTGTCATTTCCGAACGGTATTTTGTTTTAGTATCTTAAACGGCGTTATCGATATGCAATTTCGCTACATCCATGTCAATAACAATTATATTATAATAGTATAACTTTTGTAGTACTATTGAATATTTACAAAAATAATTATCTTAGAGATACTCCTATATTTACTAAGTTACACCGGGAGGAGTTCCATTTCTATTCTGTATGTATTTCTACCAATAAATGCAACCTGTTTTCTCATACCACCAACATTTCACATTTATAACCACTTAGTGAATATTTTCTATCTCTAATAAATATGAACAATACTTAATAAGTTACCTTTTCCCAAACAATACGTTAAATCAAAGCCATTAGTAGCGCCGATAACAATAAACAACAAAAACTCTATTTTATTGAATACAAAAACGCACTTTAGAAATAACAACAATTCGAATACATTCGAAAAGTCTACATGCAAGATGTCTTGATCAAATAACCCGGTTGTTAAAGTATAATTCTAATAAAACTAAACAATTCAACTCGAACAGTCATTATTTAAAAAAAAAATTATATTTTCCACTTTCCTAACCAATAATACTATTCCAATGGATACAATTACTTGACTAATTCAACGACATAACCTTGACGTTTTTCTTCAACCCAGTTACCTCCTTTTTTGCACAGATATTTAACTATAAACCGAAATGGAAGCATCAAAACTTTTACGAATCAATTAAATCGTCAACCTCAACAGAATGATGGAAATGGTCCTAAATTAACTACATATTATGCACTTGACACAAATTGATAGATAGCTATAGGTCGACAAAAGTTTTTTCAACATTAATTTCCCACGTATCATCGAATAAATTATAATAATAAGTGATAACTAATAAGTACACCTTAATCACTGTATTGCAATCAAAATCATTAAAAATGCTATAAATTCGTAAGGGTTCATTACTATAAACGTCACTATTGTTCTACATAGTCAATTAATAAAAATACCATTCCCACTTTTTTTTTGTCAATATTGAAACTGCGCCAACTAACAACAGTATTTTATGTAATATATAATATAGATAGGTACTATATACATAAGCTACTATACAGCAATTACAACTTAGTAAATCCATCCTTAACGTTACCTAGTTCAATGTGCAAGGTGTGAGTTATACAGTCACACCCAAGAGTACTGTAATCATCAATTTAGAAGTGTAGAATTCGTTGAAAATCACATTTCGAAAGAATGTGTAAAAAATAAGGACTCTCCGGTGAGTTGTGCATTTATAGTAATCTTCCACCTTTAGTAAACCACAGAGTATAGAGGATGCTAAGTTCATAAGGATCTTTAGTAATTCCACCAAAACTTTTCATCCAAACCAATTATTCTCGGGAATAAAAATCAAAACTAGATAAATTTGTAACACATAATCCTACAACTTACAAGTAACCAAATACACCAACTCACATCAAAGGTTATGTCATTAACTCAAATCATACACTGTCCATGCGTATCAAGGACATACAAAGGAAATCTCAGTTAAAAATCAGATACATACTCAAAAATCGATAAAATTAAAATTCTTAAATGATATTTCCCTCTTTGAATAATAGACTTTCAAAGAAATTAAAGCATTACAGTATGGAGGATTTCGGACACCATATTGAACACCAATTTAGTTGGTACCTACAGCCAATATCTACCTACCTAAAACTACAATGTTATGATCAACTACATCAATGACCGAGAAATGATGACAACTACCTATTGCTAAAGTCATACATAATATATTAGTGATACAAATTATTAAGCTTCATGAACTTTTTCATGAATTAATCGGATAATACATTTAGAATACGAGCATCCTTTGGTCCTTGCAGATAATTTAGGATTGAGGTAGAATTGACATCAAAGTGCATTCCATTATTATGGGTATCTTTTACCGTCGCAGATGTAAATTAAGGAATATTGACGTTAGTAAATTACTACCTAGTCAATAATGATATTTCCGATAAAATAGGACTGTATAAAATATTGACTAGAAAATAACGTCGTATTTTCAAGCAATAATGCATTTATAAATATTACCTAGGTAATGGTGACAATTCCGGCCTTTTTAGCCATAATTAAAAAAAAAAAACAACTGTTAAATTAGAAATATGTCTGCGTCGTAAAGTGTATTTTTTTAATCAGTACAAAAAATAACATGGAAATATGAAGACGCGTGACGGTCAGACAGTAAGTAAAATATAGCCATTGATCGTATACAAGTTTTAACTAGAAGGACCGTAACTTCAGAGGCGAGAACATCTCCTATTAAGAATATCAATCTGTTGAAATACGACAAGAGCAGAAGGATTGCAAATCTCGGTTGCATCTATCCACAAAGCAAGGTTCATCGATACATTTATCCCGTAAACTGAGATATAGGTACTCAGCAGAAGATCTAACGGATCTTTGTATTTTATATTTTTTGTTCATTCTTTTTCTTGTGTGAACTCGAGTAATATAGCTGGTGGCTATCTTAAAAATATTAGTAGATGACATTTTAAATTCATGAAAAAAGGAAAAGACCCATATTGGTATACTTCTCAAGATGAATATTTTTTCTATTCTGAGATGGTTAAGGAGTTAATTTAAAAGATTCCTGAGCCATTGTATTTTAAGACATTTTTTAAGAAAATGTAGCTGAAACTACACTATGCGTATATGATACCTTTTTCGTGGTATATTCATACTATTGTTTTGTATTTTATGTTGAAGTAAGTAATAAGTAAGTAGTCTCCTTAACGAATTTAATTAAAAAAAATTCTTTGTATGAAACGTTTCATTTGATATGTAAAATGGAGCTTGGAACATTGTTTTTAAAATAAAAATAAAAATAAATAAATAAAAACGTCCATGTTAGGACGCCCCTGGCCTCGTGGCAGTGAACGTGTTTTAATGAATGATTTTAATTATTTTAAATCATATTATTTGTTATAATATATTATGGTTGTGCACTTGTGCCTTATTATTAAATCCCATATGTTCAAAGATTGATTGATTTAGTTTTTATTTTATTAATATTTACATTATTACTAATATTCAGTTTTGAATTTTTAGGGGTGATTTTTTTATGATTAATTTATAACATAAAGTGTGCATAAGTTAGAATAATTTCGGCTACTTATTTATTGTTGTATAATATATTTCTAAAAAAATACATAAATGATCAATATTGAGAACATGCTAATCATCCAATGAATACCATTAACATAAATAACTAATATCACAAAATATATTGTATTTTTAATTTTTTAATAAAAACATTAAGGTAACATTCTTGGCTTATCTATTTTTTTCACAACTCATTCTACTAAATACTTGAATAACATATTGGTCAACTCTGTTCAATGTTTCTTTTGGACATCAAACTCAATATTCTACGAGCCACTTTGAAATATGATGTC
Source organism: Nasonovia ribisnigri (assembly GCA_027563435.1). Taxonomy (NCBI): domain Eukaryota; kingdom Metazoa; phylum Arthropoda; class Insecta; order Hemiptera; family Aphididae; genus Nasonovia; species Nasonovia ribisnigri. Next base: position 23,280 of record JANEHU010002466.1, on the reverse strand, counting down.
TATTATATATAATATTAAGGATAGTATAATACGGTGACATGCGGTTTCCTGATAAAGTTTGTTAAAAAGATACTTAAAAATGAATTAATCTACATTTCTAAGCATAGCTACTTAAATCTTGTAATTATATATAATATTAAAAACCCACTCATTCCACTTACAATACTTTAGTAGCTACAAGGCATTGAAAAATTATTCAAAATAATATGACTATTTGTATATATATTATATTATATTCTTTATTTTTAAAACTATCTAATATAAATAAAGGGCAGTAGATCTAAGCTAACTTTCTGTTTATCATCACATCGTCCATTGCAGATCATTATAATAAGTATAAGATTTTAAATTCTAAATATGGTAAACAATCTTAAAACTATTTTCTTATTTTGAAATATTATATTAATATAATAATTATAATGTGCTGTGGTAATAATATTATTATAATCTTAGGTTAATAATGCAAGTGTTAAATCATTATAAAATATATTATTATTCATTTTGAAACACATTTGAATAATAATAAAAAATATTAAACAATTCAAATAAAAGTTGGTAAATTCTTTAACTTATATAATTCATTTAGGTAATCCCAAATTAAAAAAAAGGATCGGCAACAGGGTGTTACTCTGCTGTACAATAGGTTATTAGTGGTTCACTGTAATGGAAGGTTTTAAATTTGAATTTAATGATAGATTATCATTGTATACGAAAAACGATTCTAAGTGAAGACGGTCAATAAGCATATGGTATTACTAAGTATATTTGATAATATTATTGTGATTAAAGTAATTTATATTTAACCAATGTAACCTATATAACATTGTTTTAAATTTTCAATCTCTAGCTATAACAGTTTTACATTTTTTAAGCTGCGAAATAATTTTCAAATTTTAAATTTGATGAATTTTGTCAAAATTTGAAATTGTTATAATATGCTTGTAAAAAAAAAAATTGTACCATTATATTTTTAATCATTTTTATTTGTATTGTAACAATATGCCAGGACATTTATATTATATTTTCACGTTTTTTGGGCCACAAATAAAATTTAATTGAAACTTTAAATTGTCCATAAACAGTTCAAAACGAGTCAAAATATTTTCAAAACTTTGTGTTATACAGAGAATACATATTTAAACATTCGGTGAAATTTCCATGTGTCTACAAATATTCATTTTTGAATTACAATAAAATATGAAAATCACTACATAAGAAATCGAGTAGTCAATATTGTAAAAATGTTAATTTCAAACGCTCATAAAAATTTAATTTGACTTGTATACAAATTCAATGTCCATAATCAGTTCGAAACAAATCAAAATATTTTTAAAATTGTATTTTGAATATAAACATTCAATAAAAATTGCATGTATCTAAACCAAAATTGATTTTGTCGAAAAGAAACAGATTTTGAGAAAAAATGTCCTTAATTTTTTTTGTTTTCCTTGCGCTTTTGAAAACTACTAAAAACGTTGATCTCAATAATGCACCAACTATATTTACTTACTCATCGAACAGGATACTGAGGTTGAAAATTGAAGTATTATATCGACTACTTATCGTGTACACAGACACAAAAAAAGAAAACAAACAAACATCATTGTAAAACCACTACATTTATCGTTCTGCTCAGAATCTAAAATGAAGATTATCAATATAATAAAAACACATCATTATTTTAGATAATGATCTAATAATCACAACAATAGAAATAATTGGCTATATATTGTTATTGATAACTACAATCACTATAATCAATTAGTAATAGGTATAATAAATGTTTAATCTTTTTTTCACGTATAGGCATCAACAAATGTTAATATAATGTGTAAATTATACCGATATCGTAATAAAAATTAATCATGTAAATAAACAAACTACAATTAAAATAAAATAATAGAAAATATGAATTTGTGAAATAGTGTAAGACAGTGCTGCACACTCATTTAAGTATATAATATAACATATTGTATAGTATATAAATCCAACAAAATGTAAAAATATTAAATTATATCGGTCCTACAATATCTGTATATTAAATATTTATTTAATCACTAAATTAATATTAAGTAGATTGGTTATTTGTTTATAAAGTATAATATAAACATTATAGGTAATTATTTTTAATAGTCAAAGTTAAAACGGTGGACAAGTGGGTACCGTTCTGCTGTACAGTACTGTCTAGTCAATCAAGTCGTTTCAATAGATTTGTTATATTTGAATTCAATGATAAATTATTGTATGCGAAAAACGATTCTGAGTAAACTGAGTTCCGTTTAAGTAAACGTTTTTTTTTTTTGTTATGGATAGAAAAACTAATATGAAATCATCTATTCAACTTTTTAATCTTAGCTATGAATAGAAAACATTTTATGAATTTCTAACTTGAAAATAATTTACAAAAATTAAAAAACTTCATATTATGACCATAAATGGCTCAAAAGGAGTGAAAATTATTTTAAAACATTACAATAAATTGAAAATGGTTATTTCAACATTTTTTGAAAATTTCAAATACCTAAAATTGATCGTTTTTGAATTACAACGGATTATCAAACACTGAAAGATAAAAATTTGTTAATTTACTGACTAAAATCCAATATCGTAAAAATTAAAAAAAATGTATGTCTTTCTGGAAACTTTTTTTTTTTGATTAATTGCTAATTAATTTTTTTAATTAAATTAATCATGATTATTAAATACTGATTAGCATACAACAGTTAAATATTATACAATACTGTTTGCTTATATTGTATTATTGATTTAGATTCTTAATAATATAATATCAAATGAATCAATTAGTTATAATGTAGTCATCTCAATAATTCAAACTAAATGTTCAATTAAATAATGGTATTATTATTGTTGAATACCTATATAATATTATCAGCATTTACTATTTTAAGAGTTACACTACCTATATTGAAATATAACAAACTAATAACATTTATGAAAATAAGATTTATTACCCCATTTGTTTTAATTGTATTTACTTACTATAGTAACAGGGTTTATGTAAGAATAAAATCATTTAGTTAGTGAACCATAATTAAATGCGGTTTATTTGTTTAAAGTAATCTGGTTCGATGTTATAATTAATTATACGCGTCATTTACTAATTCGGCTATATATCATGAACAAATAATTACTACAACTAAATGTTTATCCTGATAGTTGATCTAATATTGAACGAATTTATGTAGTTGTTGACATTTGATTATTATAAAGACCATGATTCATATTATGATAATAATTATATTTTAATTTCAAATAAGTATTATTTTTTTATAGAATCCTAATTACATAAATCACAGGTTTTTTTATTGGCTCTTACAATACTACCTACTTATATAAATGCAAATGAAAATTATATAATACAAGGTATAACGTAATACAATTACAAATATGAACCTAGTGTGCAAAATATATTATATTTGGGTTGTACAATTATTTTGATTACCAAACTCTGATGCGGCCCGTGATTCTAATAGCAACGCATACAATGTACCATACAATCACTATAGCACCCGTCTGTGAAGCTTTCAACCACCACTACGGGTGACAACAAAAATCCTGAGCGTCCTACTGAGAGCATGTAAGATTGAAATCATTTAGTGAACTATAATATTGAATGGCAAACAACGCGACCAGATCGACTCTCCCGCCTCGCCCGACGACGACAAAAGGCTGGACGAGGGACCGCATCGCACAAGAGTTCGGTCGGCAGCAATGGCCATAGTAATTGCGTTTTTTTCCATCGTATTGACAACAACCACACCGCGTACAGCGGTTATATTTTATTGTATTTTTTTTTTTTTAACATCTAATTTCTCTGTTTCATGATAAACTGTCGTCGCCACAGTTGCTGTGTACCTACATGTATGCGACCATATTATAATGTATATACACACCGTACCGGTAAATCGTTTTTGTGTTGTGCTTCGAACACCTCTCAACCCAAACATACACCTTGACCCTCGACCGAACACCGTTAACTACCTTGTTCGCGTCACATTGGCTCCCCGCACCCCTGTCTCCCATGTGACAGGTGAGGATACTTGCCACTATACTACCATGGACGATGTAGGTAAGTACTAAACTTAAACTTTATATACAATTTTAATATTTTAAAATAAAATTGTGGATATAATGTGAATCTTCAATTGAATATTCAACTTTACTATCTGTAATGTAGGTATCGTACAATTTTTTTTTCGATTAATTTTGTAATGAAATTTGTCCTTGATAGTAGATATGTCGTCATTTTTGTATATTATACATATTATATCCAATAGTACCTATATGCAAAAGTAACTGTCAGTTATATAATAAAACATTCTACGAGTTTGTTCATATTCTAGTAAATACTGGTATAAAAATGCTTTAATTTAAATACATATTTATATACATATAGTATATTATACATTAATTAATTATATGACAAGTACTATATTATAACTGATTATAAAATAATAACACTTAAAACGATTGTATATTTGTCAGTCTCTATAGTTTATTTCTTTACAGTTTTACACGTTTTACACGTTTACATTTATAATTTAAAATCAAGTTGTACTGAAAAGTTTAATTATTTAAAAATAATATTTTTTCTTATTTTATTTAAAAATAATTGTTTCAAGTGCATACTCTTCATAAAACAAAAAAATATCTATTAGTCAAAAAATGTATTTTTTTTCTTAAGTACCTTTAAAAACATCATTAATTTAATAAATATTTACATAATTAATAATTTTGATAAATATTGAATAATAATAAAAAAAACTGAATTACCTACCACAAAAAAATGTATTGTGTTCTAATTATAAATTAAATATACATTATCTTATAACAATAAATTATAGACAATTAATATTATAAAAAATACAATTTACTAAATCTTCCTGGTATTGTGGTATGCATAATATTTTTAATAGCAATATATTATGATTATTGGTAATTTTAAGTTTGAAGTTGCCTGTACTTCATGGATATAATGATAATCTTGTCCTAAAGCGTTGTGATCAATGATAGTTCAACAAGACATCACACTATATAGAAATTATACTGATTTTTTTAATAATATTGTCCTTTCTCTATAATATTTTTTTATTTCCAAAATCAAAGAAAAAATTTAGTAATCAGTCGATATATTGAACTAGTTGATACAAAAATGTAAAACAGGTATTTCTGGGAAAAAAAGAATCCTGCCCACGTGTTTTATAGTTGATCAGAAAATATTTTAATTTCCATATATTGTAATCTCAGCCATAATAATAATTATTAGTGTTTCATTTGAAATCAACTTAGTTTTTAGAAAAAAAAACAAAATTAATACCTACCAAGTGGATAACCTCTCCGCTGTACAGTATTCTAATAAGTGTCCTCGACATTGAGCCGGTCACTGCCAAGGATATGTTATACCTACTCATCAATCATTGTAGGTATACGATAAAAAACGATTCTGAGTAGAGATTACCTAAATTTTTGAAACCATTTTTATATACAAAATAATTATTTTATTGTGGCTCGATGCGGTGGTTCAGCTGTGACTAAGAGTAAGCAACGACTGCTGCCACTAGTCCTCGGATGGGTGACCAGTCGGGTTCGTAGTATGTAAAAACCTTGCCACACATACACGTGTTTCTATAACCAACCATTTTCAACCGTACAAACAATTCCAACCTTACCAACCTTACAGGCTAATTAACTCAGACAAATTATTACCCCCCCCCCCTTTCCCAAGGACAAACTAATTCCAATTTTCAAACAAAAAACACCTTCAAAATTTAATATTAAAGTATTTTATCAATTGGATAATTATTAAAAACCCATAATTGTAGGAACAATACATTCATCACTCCGCTCAGCATCTAAAATATAATTACGCTTTATCTTAATTATTGTATGAATGAAATATAAATAAGCATTCTTATATTTTATACTAGTATATAGTAAATATAATTTAATTAATTTTTGGTTAAATTTATTCATTCAAAACATTTCGTGGGTTTCTATATTCACTGGGATCATAATATTTAGCAGAAATTTGAATAAATTTGAATAAATAAAGTCAATAAAATTCAATAAAATTCTCATTAAAAAATGTTCACTCAATGATTAGTCTATTCAAAGAAGCATTTGAGCAGATACAATGTTTTTTTCATTTTATAGTTAACTAAAGCGGAGAAATCTACGTTTTAAATGTATGGACATTTGATTATATATTATGAATATACTGCTTGATAAATAAACTAAACCAACCACTGATTCTCCTGATTGTATTTCCTGTCTACAAATTTATCTAAACGTAGTGAAAAATAAACATTATATCGTATATAATATATTTGGGAGATTAAAAACAATCTGCCAACTTCAAATAAATTAAAAATGCATTTCATTTTGAATATTCATCATGCTAAATACTTTAAAGTGATTTACATATAAATGTTAGTACGCCATGTATATACGTAGTCTTGTGTATTTGAGTGCAGAATACCAATACAATACATAAATATGGATATAACCTGTCGAAAATTTATTGTATTCGTTTATATAAAGCATTAAAACGTAATTTTTGGTGATAATATTCAAACATTGATTCAAATGGTTAGTAAAAACAATAAACAATAATAAATAATGACAATCGATAAATATAAATAAAAAAATAAAAAATATATTATCTACCTATGGAATTTAAAAAAAATATAGAAAACTATAGTCATGTTGTGTAGTACTTACCTACCTTTTGTTATAGGTACTCGTATTTTTTATTGTTTTCCATATTTAAGAAACTTGAATAAATTATATATTATAATATTTTTGTATTATTATAACGTTACAGTAATTATAAGTTGTATTAACTACGTTTTATTGATACATCCTCCACACACTTAACTCTGATGATATAATATTATTATGGTATTATATTATTATGTTTTACGTAATAATAAAAGTGGGTGTAAGTATAAAACGTACTTGTTTGTGATTTTATCTGTCATTGACTAATGTAACTAGATTTAATGGTGACAAACAGTTGTTAGTCGTTATACATTCATGAAGATTAATTATGGACCCTCCACCACAGTTTCGTTTAGATATTTCAGTATACCTGAAAAAAATAATACTGCCACGATACAATATTTTTGATTTTAAATTTATGAACTAAAACATTTCTCTTTTGTCTTACTTAACATAATAAATAGACAATTGGGTAAGTACTATAAATTGTATTTACTTATAAATAAATATTATTGGACTTGTTAAAAAAAAAAGTAAGGACTAATGTGTTGTCATGATAACAACGAACAACACATTAGTCACTACGTAATACGTATGATTCACTTACCTATTTTAGTACTAATAAATATATTAGTATGCGTTATATGTATGAAAAATCATATGAAACCAATAAGTTTGGTTTTTTAATTCTTAAATATTTATAGAGTTCTGTACCGTAATAGTATTATGAGCCAATCAAAATATGATTTGTCTTGATAAAATATTAAATAGTTTTAAAATATGCTACTCAACATTAGAGACCAATACCTAAAATATTCATCACGGTCCAGAATAATTGGCTGCCGACAGGGGTTGAGAAATGTGTAGATAGTATCAATACGTTATAACGATTATTGATTCATATTAAATTTATAATTCTGTTAGGTTTTCCTGAAAGCAATTTGTATACATTTTGCTCAAATATTATGTACACATCTACCACATCATATTTAAATATTTTTATTATTTTAAAATCATATCGCGTACCATGATTATTGCTTTATAATAACGATATTATGTATACATTTTGCTTTTATGGTACTAAATATAACTTACTGATCCATCATATTCATAGTGATTTAAAATACGCTTAAAGTATTATTAAATAATTAACATAATTAACTAGTTTATTTCTAAAACATAAGTGAAATTATTAGAATATTTAAAATGGCCAATTTCATCAAATTGGCTAATGTGTTAGTACAAAAGTCAAATAAAGTTAAAAATATCAAATGTCTATAAATAGCTCACAAAACGTAAAACAATTTTTTTAATGTTGAATCTTTAGAAAATGTTCATATAAATATTACCTCATAATTTTAGGTCCCTATGACTCTACGGATATTTGAATTAGGTACAACAAAAATCATAATCTAGTTTACGTAAATATTCCCGTTCTTGTCATTGGTTTTTTGTTTTCCTGATTATTATGTTAAGTAGTAGGGAATCATAATTTTTGAACCAAAGTACAATCTATGTCAAATGTTTAGCTAGTGATTTTTCTTTGACGTCGAAGATTTAAGAATTTTATTCATATGTAAAAAGTGTCTTCAAACAAAAACGAACACACATTATAAAACCAATGCATTCATCGCATAACCGTTCAAAACTTAAAATTACAAACCCTACGTACTAATATTTACTTAGATAATATACAGTGGATAGGGCCATGGCCTATAATTATAAATTACATATAACATCGATGATGTACTTACATGTTAGTTAAGAGTTGCAAGTTATGTAGCTCTGCGCATGCTTTAGTTTTACTGCGAATGCACTATCCAAGTATCAACTAGTCGTAAATAAAATCATGTGCAGTAGATCTAGAGTATGCGCAGTATAGGTCACTTAACTGACGACTCATAGCTAACATGTACCTATATCAAAATATTGAGATGTGGCTCCACCCACTGTATGATCTAAGAATATTTACAAACAACTAAATCCACCCCTGGTTTCATAACCTTAATATACAAAAATAATGCATAATCGTTGTCACACCTTAATCAACTATTATTCTATTTAATTTTTGTTGTATGATTATCTAATCTGCAAACTCTACATAACAACTTCATAATCTGCGATATTCCCAATATCTTAATAAACTTCCCCAAATGTTACCACAATGTGTCTATCCATCAATTTTCAAAAGATTTCCCCATATCCCACACAAAAAAACATTATATTTCCTATTGTGTGTATTTATATTTTCCAAATCAATGTTATAGCCGTGTAAATGTAAATTTAATTAATTAATTGTTGATACTAATATTATGACAGAAAGTTTGAATTAAAAAAAAATACACATATAAAAGTAATATTACTTATTAGTACAATAAATCATAATAATTAAACTCAAAGTTGACCCGAAATACTACAAAACACATCCTTGGATATACAACATATCTAAATTAATAGAAAAGCATTTTAACTCAACATTTTTAGATATGTATGGATATAGCACACACTTTACCATAATACCTACGACTAAATATAATTTCTTAGTAACAGTGTAGGTACACCATGTGCATCAAAATATACAACACAAATGTGGTGGTGTAGGGATACTAAAGGCAAGTTTAGGAAAGCTAGAAGGTATTAAAAAAAAAATTATACAAATTCAAAAATTGTTCTTATTAATAGTGTTAGCTATATCTGTGCAATAATTATATATTATCTACAGTGACATGTCAATAAATAAAGGTTACATCAACTATCTAATAACCTTATAATATGTATACAAAGATTATCTATTAAGAATTAATAACAGTAGATGACCTAATTTTTAGAAATGCTAATTAAGGATACATAGAGTCAAAAAAGCAAGCATTGAAAATTAAAATATATATATATATCATAACATTGTAAATTAAATCAGCCCACGGTATTTATAATGACTCAATTAAACCTTGATTTTTTTTTTTTATAAAAGCGGTTTTCAATTTATTTATAAATTAAATAAAAAATGCAACCAATCCTTCATTAATTTTCAATATTGGTTTAAATACTATATTATTTTTTATATTTGTTGTACTATAATAACTACAATTGTATAATTTAATTTTGAATGTTTTTAAATAATAAAGTTTTCAAATCTCAAGCTTTTTTACAAAATTGTAAGCGATTAACAATTTTGATTCAGTAGTAAGGTTAGATACAAAAAAAAGGTTGAGAGGGTGGATATCGCTCCGCTGTGCAGTAGGTTACAAGTGGGTAAACAGAGTCAATTAAGTCAAAATAAATAATTATTATCAATTAAATTTAAATTCAATAAAGTTAAATTGCATACTTAAAAAAGATAAAGTTTATATTAAAAGGTGGTTAAAAAATCTACCAAACTATAAATAGTAGACTCGAATTACACGATATCAATCTAAGCAAGTGATGGAAATAATTAAGAACAATATAATTATAAATATAAATATAAATTATTACCAAAACCAATTATCTGAGGACATATTCAATAGCCTAAGACCAGACCTTCCATTACATATTATCCTTCCTCCGGCAAACCGGATTGGATAAATTGATATAATGCAAAACTATACTCGTCATTACTATTAACACTATTTTTTCTATTTATATAATTTAATCTTTCTTTGTATTATTTGTATTATATATTTTAAAAAAAATGGCTGGTAAGTTGATGTCACTCTACTGTACAGTAGGTTACAAGTGGGTCACTGTGTAATGAATAGTATACGAAAAACGATTCTCAGCTACGACGGTTTGTCAGTAAGGATATTTTATATTGTATTTATATTGTTATTACTTATTATTAAAACTGTAGCTGGTAAGTTGAATTGATATTATACAATTACAAAAAAATAACGAAAATCGTTATTCTTCGTTAGGTGTATAATATGTAATTTGAAAATTTTTTTTTTTGATTTGTTTAAAAATAAAATATGATTTTAAACGGACATGATGTTGGCTCACTGGCATTATAAGATTTGTTCAAGGTATGTCAACATTTTGCGAGAAATGGGCGAATCCGTTCCGAGAATTTCTAGTCATTACTTCCATCCTATTCAAGAACGAGCAAATTTCAGTTAGCTCACGAACCTTACTCAAATCTTTGATAACGCAAATGAATTCCAGTTTTTATTGAAACTTTCAGACACTATACAAAAAAAAATAAAAATAAAAACGATCAACTTTACCACTTTGGAAGTTCATATCTAATCTTTTGACGACTAGAAATTTAAGATGAACATTTTGGGACTTTTTAGAATAATGAGCGTGGGCCGGCCCGTCTAGTACTTTGAAAGCTCACACCTCAGCTTTTCTTCCACTAAAGAAATAATGTTACATTTATTGGTTTATTTATAAATTATAGTTTTTTTTACTAACTTATAATCATGATTTAATAAATATCTTAAAAATATATGATTGATTGTATTTTTAATACCGAAATAGTATGCATTTAATTCCCAAATACTAGAAATAAGTTTTTCTCCCATCTATCACGTAACTACGTCTTGTTATTTCTTATTACAAATACATTGCAATATTATACACACCGTACATATTTTGTATTTTGAATAAAGATAAATAAAAATAATAAGCTTATAGTAAAAGAAAATCTGATTTTATATGATGTTAGTGGACTTTTCACATACAGATTAAGTTATCAATTGGTAATAAATAAATAACAAAATATAAATAAAACATATTTATGGTACATATTACAATAAAATTTTTATCGACTGATTAATGTATTCCACACATATGTAGTCCGTAAGTAGATAAAATGATATTGATGATTAATAATCTAAAATATAAATCATATGCAAACGAGGAAAACTAGACCACACTGCAATAACATTAAGCATCATAGACAATAAAAAATAAAACATTTCAGAAATAGCACCGATTGAGTATAGTATCCTGTGACACAGTATAAAATTTAGTATTATATTATTATTTATAGTCTATGTGTGGTTAAAATAATATCTAAGGTTATTAATTTTAACTATAAATAAACACCCCAGCCTAGACTAATTTAAACGAAAATTCTTTCAGATAAGTATATTTATCGATTTTCACATACAAATTTAAATAGGTATAAATTTATACTTAAATACGAATATAAAAGAATATGCACTAATACGTGAAGAAGAGTTAATTATTATTATTAATATTATGCAAAACGTCAAAAAAAAAAAAGAATGAATTACTTTAAATAGACTGTTTATATTATGAAACAAATTTCTGCATCACTAAGCTATGTTTTCAAAGATTACCATAAAACATTTTAACTCAAATAAGCTCATTTCCCTAATAATAAAACCAAGTGTTATTTTATCGCATCGTGATTCAAAGATTCACTTAGTACTTAATATTTTCCTCCACTAATTTTAAATATTTGAGTAGACGACTCTATTAGTTATAGGGATTTTTAGCTGAAAAGTTTTTAATGGGTTAAATACTTTTATTGCATCTTCTTGAAAGGCGTGTCTTATATTAAACAGATAAATACAAACTCAAAAATGCCCTTAGTAACCTATAATAATAGTTGCAAGCAAATACACGAATGTTCATTTGTCTGTGCAAACATTTTAACCGGATGATTTAAAAGTTTTTCGTCCTATACCTATAATAAAACAAACACCACTGAAGACCGTGACTATGGTCCATAATATGTTATGCATGGTTACAACTTGCAACGAAAAACTGTGCAGGTAGATAGTGAGGAGACAGGGGCCACATAATATTATATAATTACGAGCATAAAGCGCATATCAGATAACAAAACTATGAGAGTAAATATAATATTTAGGTTATTGTTTAAATAAAGTAAATTGTGGCATACGATTAGGCTATACTGCTGTAAACATCACAGTTGTAGTGCTTTTATTACAATTTATTGTCATTTGATTACGTTATTCATATCGTTTAATATGTAAAAAACGAAAATGCTAAACGTTAATATCAAGCGCAGATGGCTTGAAATCCATACCTCACTTTGATAGGGTGTATATAACTGCAGGGATATTTCTCTTTGGGTTCTTATTTTAATCGAAAAACTAGACTAATGTACCGGTGTCTCTTAAACTGAAAGAAATATGTTTTATTTTACTTGTAGGTAGGTAACATGTATATTTGAGTTGAACAATCAATACACATTTAATAAAATGATAATTAATTATATACGAGCAAGGCTGTTACCATCATCGGTGAATAGTTATTTAAAGGGTAATAATATATTATGTCAATGGTAATATTAGTAAATCGTGACTTTCTTTTCAGTATTTTGTGAATAAAAGTTTGGATAATTTTTTTGGGAGGATAGTCATTATCAGTTGATCAGAAAAAATATTGACAGTATAGACATTTTCCTATTTCAAACGTAAAAAAGAGTATTTCTGATTAAAGTAGTACGTTTATGTGATTTTGTATTTATTTTCTTTTAGTATTTAATTAAAATATTATGCTTCAGCTGATTCTCAAGTTTGGCACGCCTAAATTGGTTGTAATAATAATATGTAATGTATATTATTGTTTCTTCATTTCATGCTTTCATTTTTCTCCATGGTATTCTCATAATATTAATTGACTAGCAGTGCTGCCCTCAATTATATTTATGTTACTGTATATGTACCTACACATAACATGAAAATCACACAGCTTTTGATAGGTAATTTGTTACTCATGCAAAAATATTTACCGTAATAAGAAAACTTGTACTAATTATACTATGAGTATAAACACTATATTAGAACTAATTAATAATGTTCAATGCACAACATCTCATATACTATGAATTAATAAAAATATAAAATATAATAATTTGAAAAAATGATTTAAATTTATATAAAAAGGTAAATTGGGTAAAAAGGTAAAAAGGTAATGTAAATTTTAAAACATAGTAAACATTTTTTGTTTAAACAACAAATTATCATATAAATGTATGGAAATGTGTACCTACACAGTAAATATTTTTTTCAAAAGTGACAAATTGCCAGTAAAATACCATTTGATTTTTCCTGTAACGTGAACACGGAAAACCAAATATTTTTGAATGGACCACACATCATATTATTATATACTAGAAATGTAATAATAATCATATTTATTTATTTTTATTAAAATTCTATAAGTACTATTACTGGGAGGTGTTATTCTTATCACTAATTATTTGACCGAGTGTTCTCAATTATAGATTTATTGAACAAAATAATAAATACACATTATTAATAATATTAAGAATGCATTGGTGTAACCCTTGTAAGGGTGGTCAATGAAGCGGGTAGGTCAGTTGACCCATAGGTTTTTTCTCTCAATATTTTATTGTTCTAACATTTACATATAGACTATTTTTATTTAAACAAAATATGTCCAATAATAATCATGTCGCAGGCGTATCTACATTCTTTATATTACAGCATCTCTATTCTCTTTTGATATATGGCATTAAATACTAAAAAAACATTCATAAGCAGCAATAATATTATGTTTGGTAGTGTATTTCAACATAGGTAGAAATTATATTTATTTTCAGTGGCTGACAATAAAAAAGTTATTTGTGTATACTTAGGTAGTGTTATTGGGGTATTGGGTAAAATAACTATATTGACACACTTTATATGTATAATATACTCTCTCAACGAGGTATACCGAGTGTGTTTATTATACATTGTGGAGTTTAATATTTTCACATATTTATTTCACTTAATAATTATTTTTGGAATATCCCTTTCAAATTCTTTTTTTATTTTGATTATTAACGGTTTAATACATTTATGCTAGCCCTTTTTAAAACAGTTGCGTTGTACGTAAATTTATTCAAATTAAATAAATAAAAATAGTAATAAAATAAAAAAAATTGCAATAACAAAATATTATTCAAATGGATTTTATGTAAATTTGTATGATTTACATTTGTTCGTACGGAATATTAGTTATGTTTATGTCAAAATATTAAATACAAACCCAACACATTAGGCTTGTATAGCACAGATAATCAGTGCTGCTCGAATTAGGCTGATGAACAGTATAGCGCAATGTTCCGGGTAAGTCGCTCGAAAGCCAAAAGACGCGTCGATCGTATATCGGACAATAGTCGTAATTATTCGTAAAGCGCTACACTTCAAAAAATTTGAGCAAAAACTATGTTTGCGCAAAAAATTTCGATCCCGACCGAAACACCGATCAAACAATTGTGCAAACCTCAAACCGGGTCGTTTGCTCTCAAAAAGTGTGCACAAACTCTGTCGGTTGCGCAAGTTTGTTTAAAGTGCATAGGGACCTTAACAGTAGCTAACAATATTGTTACAGTGATCAGATAAATCGTCGACGGGCGAGGTATAGAATCGGCTTAGTTATACCTGAGCGTATCTGTCCACGACTCCGTCGCCCATGTTGAGATCCGTGCCAGCGGTGCAGTTTCCACCCAATTGCTGTTGCGACTCGACAATGCGAAGCAGCGAGTTGGCCTTGTTCCGGTAGTGTTGCTGCTGCTGTCCGACGTCGTCTGTGGCCAGCGACGGGGGCAGTGGCCGGGACGTGCCGCCGCCCGGATCGTGCAAACGCCCGTTCACGGTAGCCGTGGCCACGGTCTCCGGGGCCACCGTGACCGGGGCCGATGTGCCGTTGGCCACCGACAGTTGCTGCAGGTCGTAGTGCTGTTGCTGCGCCCACCTGGCCATCCTGGACCGGCCGTGCCGGACGGTGACGGCCATGGCGCTCAGCACCCACATGGACACCACAGTGGCCACTAACATGACTGCGGCTGTTGCGGTGACGGCAGTGGCGGCGGCGGCGGCGGCGACGGCCACACCAAAGTGGTGACGGTGGTAGCCGGCGTGTTCCATCGGTGGGCCCACCGGCCGCAGCAGGCCATCGTCGGACGCACGGGCGGACGGACAGACGCGTCCAAGCTGGAAGCCAATTCGCGGGACGATACGGTGACGAAGCGCGTTTTTTTTTACGTCTTGTTCTCACCCCACTTGACGTCTCGGATACAACCTCGGGCGGTAAATACCGGTGACCAGGCCGGAACGCCGCCGGGGCGCCCGGAACACGAAGCGAACGGAGACAGTCGTGTGAAAACTCGTCAGCGTCCGCCGATTGCTTTGCGTTCGCGTACCTCACAGGGCGACGTTGTCGACGTGCGAACCCGGTTGGCGCCGTCGAGCGACTAACGGACCGCCTCAAAGTTTGCGTGGGCGACGAGGGCGCCACGCGTTACGGCCGTGCACCACGCTCAATCACCACTGTCGCTTCCTCGCTGCTGTCGTGTACGTGAAGAATATAAGTGTTTCTCATTTGGTTTGTGTTTCGAGCACAGGTGTTGTTGGCTTTAGACATTAACTACAGCCCTCTGTCAAAAAATCAAACGTTTTTGGGAATTTACTGATTTTTTGAATTTTCGGAATTATATGTTTAATAGTTTTTGAAAATTACTTGCACACAGTCGGTAACACAATTTCGAAACTTTGTATTGGTTAAGATTAGCCAACAAACTATGTATATAATAATATATTATAACGTTGTATTGAGATCTGAATGTAGGATGAACTAGGTGGGTGCCACAGATATGATGGGTGAGTTCGATGGACTGTGTCGAAATCACGGGGGACACTGACCACAGCACACCATGTTCGGTTATATTCGATGTACCTGTGTCACGCGACGATAGCAAGACGTGATTTTGAATATAATTAAGGTATTTAGACGACTTTATAATATGTTATATTGTACGCTCATTGTGGAGATATATATACATTGAATATTTAAAACCATAAATATTCGATTGCATGCAAATACATGTAGGTACTTGCTAAAAAAAAAAAGGTAAAACGAACTATGGAAATTACTAATTAGTGTTTTATAATTTAAAAGTAGAAAAACTATTATTTCGTCACAAATTAAAATATTATAGGTCACTACTTTTATAGTATTTTTTGACTTTAAATCCAAAGTTGTTTGTATTGTTTTTCCAGATCATTGATTTCAGCCATTTGACAACCCTGACTGAATTGTCTGAATTTAATTATATTTGGAATAGTTTATACTGTTTTATACGGTATTATATAAGATAGGTGTTATAATATTATATAATTAAAACGTACACCACAACATAGTCGTTCGCTTTTAATAATATATATGGTACATCTTATGAAACTGACACTCTGATATTTCGTCAACTTACCTTCTTATACACTAAGTGCACTTCTCAATCTCATAAAATACATGTATTTTTATAATAAATATAGGCATGAGTATTATCAAAATATATGATGAGATATAAATATGAGGGAAAAATTTCGTTTAAAATGTATTTTGATACTATTAATAAATTAACAAAAAAATAAAAATAAATTTAAAAGTTAACTAACCTTTTGAATTTGATTACTGAAAAAATGACATCTCCAAAAAAGAAAAAACTTTTACATTTATAAATTAAATTAACTACTCATTAAACTTTATTATTCTAAATCCATCATATTTCCACAATAATTACATTATTATAAAATACTGAAAATCTACGAAAATATGGCAATAGTGTACCTAAAATGCCTATATAGAACGCCGTGTGATCGAAATTGAATTATTAAAATACGATTAGTATAATAATATAATATTATTCAACTTAACTTAATAGTTATTATTTTAAAATCAATAATTTGTAAGCGAAGAACGAAAACTACAATATTGGTAGAATTAAAATGCCGTCATTGGCTGAATTAAATTTTGAAAAAGACATTAAAAGTTTAAATTCTAATCGCAAATTGAATCTACTAAGTCATAAGGGGACATCAAATTTTAACTAAAATAAAAACTTATGCTATATGCCTATATCTGAACCTAAATTTGGTATATTGCTAAATGCCTCTATATAGGAGCAATTACAATAATTATACCAGTTATGGAGTTTCATCTAATAAAATTGCGAAACATTAAAGTTGTTTTCACACTATACACTGTGTCAAGCCATGTTTTATATTATTATATATCATACGAAGGTGACATAATTATGGTAACACTTTCAATGCAAGTTGAATAATATATTGGTACACTATGGTATAGTGTGAATACAGCTTGATGACGTCATACATACATGTATTGTCTCCATATTACAAAATGAAAAACTTAAGGATATTAAAAAGATAATTATCATAATACAGCGGACTTGTGTTACATAATTTTGATATTTTTATTTCTATGCATCTGAATTTCAAAAATTTAAATTTTATGAGAAATATATAGTGTATAGTATCTAGATTACAGATTTTATGGAAAACGATCGGTACCGTCTCGCAGCGACTGAGGTAGGCCACTAGTAAATGAAGAAATTACTAACATTTTTTTCGTGCATGATGTTATTTGTGCAGAAAAAATTATGTTATCAAAAATGGTGTCTTTGAGTTTATTTTTAGGAAAAATAATGTACCCCTAATTCAACATAACATTGAATGATATATTACGCGAAAACTGTTAAGAATAACTAGATAATTGTAATTTATTCTGTCTAATTTAGTGTTAGTAATATATAGGTAACATTTAATGACATAGTTTCTCCGTTTCGACAAATTTTTGATACTGTTAATTTTAAATAATACTTCAATAAACTTATTTTTAAATATTTATAATCAATATAGATTATTAATTTTCACACAAATATTTTTCACTGAATTCTTGATAATTTAATATTTTATTTACTGCGTTTTGAATATCGATTAAATGACTACTTTCCATGATTCTATATAATCAATTATTCAAATAGCACACAATAAATATTGTATAAGTGTATGTTTTTTATTTTAAATTTGACACACCAATATAGTTTCTGAAGGACTTGTAAGAATGTTGTTCATAATTTTATGTGATAGGTACCTCAATACATGTTCTTATACTTTTTTTCTCAATAGATTTTTACACTTTTCCGTAAATTATACACATAGTACAGTACTATGCAATAACTGCAAAATATTTATATTACGATGAAAGTCTTTTTTTTTTTTTATTGAAAAATATATATTTTAAAAATGATAATGTATATTTCTGATGTAGAGTTGACAACTAGGTTGTAATGAAATGTTTGAATTACATTTAACAATAATAATTAATTTAAAAAATAACTATGGTTTATTTTTAAAATAAATTTATTTTTAACTGTTTATTTAATGTTTGTATCTATACTACAGTTTGTTTTTATTATTGATATTTATATAATATTCTACAAATAATGCATTACACAATACTAATTGGATAATATTACATTTATTTCAATGGTAATCTTGAATATATTCATAACGCTTAGAAATATTTAAAGTTTAAATTAATTAAAATATTATTATGTTTTTGTTCAATTTCATTGAAAATGTGTTTAATTATCTATTAAGGTGTATAACTTAAATCATTAATGAATGATTTAAATTAATTTTCTTTATTATTAATTTACATTTCTTATACAATTTGAATACCGAATTTATTACGCGCTGAACTTTAAAAAAAAAAAATAAAACATTTAATTACCGATGTATCAAATCGTATTGATTGTTATTTCAACAGCCAAGCATTTATTAAAATAAATGAATAAATAATATTACATTTTTGCCTAATATTATGTATAGAACAAATTTAAATATTTACTAAATATGTTTAAATGCATAGCATATATATTTTTTTATTACATTCAGTTGTATAATAGTAATAATAATTCCATTAAATAGGTAACTTACACTAGTATAAATTTTAACCTACAATTATTAACATGACATAAGTACAACAATAAACAATTTAAAAATATAACAATAATAATTATTGAATTATTGAAGAAATTATAATATTATTGAATAAGCATTAAGCATACTTGAGTTAATTTTAATAAAAAAAGATAAATCAAATAATATTTTATTTTAAATTCAATTCTATATACTTTTGTACAAATTATTATATTATAATTGTGTGTTTGATTGTCGGATATTGTATACATATTATGTATAAAACAACATGTAGAAAATTGGTATTGTATTGGAAATGCTAAATTAGTTTTATCGTACATGCTTGACCTATTTATCTAGACATATATTTGCATGGCAAATACCCGTCGAAGGTTGTTATTTTTTTGTACATTTGAACAAACGTTCTGGCATTGTTTCCGTTATAATTATAAGGATAATCTCAATGTGAAGCTAGACAACTATAAAATCACGTGTATATACGTGAATAGAATACAATGATAGTTGATTCAACTAGACGGTCTATATAATTTATATAATCGGGGATCAAATGCATGAAATTTATTAGTCTTTCTGAGTATCTATTATTTGTAACACGTAAGAATACATAAAATATAATAAATAGGGTGTATTTATATGTATTAGTTATTTATTTAGGCCTGAATCCCAAAAAAAATAATTGTTGATCAATAAAATATATTTATTTATTCAGAAAAGTAAGGATAATAGACAGATTAAGGGTAAATTATATTAGTCCTTGTATTTATAATAATGACTGTTAATGGAACACATTAGACATACACACATTTTGGGTAGGTCTGATCTATGGCAATTTGTCTCTGGTGATGCTTTGATAAAACTTACAAGCTCTAAACAATTACTGTTTCAATTTCAAACACGAATACATCTAGTAATATTATATGTTTATGGGTAAAAGGCAAAATTGTAATTAATGAAATGTTGACATTGTTAACTATTACAACAACTGTCAGTTATTACAGTCGTAAAACGAACTAATTACATAAAAATATTCGTCAGTTGATATTTTATTTTCAAAAATATACCATGTGAACTTGTGTTTTTTATCCATACTAAAAATATACGTGGATACACATTGTAAGTTGTAACAAATAATTAAATAATAACTGTCATTATATTTCCAACAAATTTGTTTGATTATATATATTATTTGCAATGATTTTCATTTTATTAATAATTATTAAAAATAAACAAACCTGTAACGTAGTACATACAAAATAAAATAGCTGTGCATATTATATCAGAAATTACTTCATGATAAATGAATACAAAATTGTAAAAATTACTTGAAATATACTTATTTATTTTACCACCTCAGTGAATTATAAATTAAGTGTCATAAATTAAAAATACACTTTTAATTTAAGCGTGAAAGAAAACTATTGCTTTTAAATTACTTATGTAATTTGCATTTTGTGTTTTTAACACTATCTGACTTGTGACTTATAAATAAATTTAAACTTAAAATAAAATAAAATGCTCATATACTGATTATAATTATAACATATTACTCTTTTAATAACTAAAAAGTTTTCATATAAACCAATTAAGACTATTTTTTATACTGACTAAGCTCCAGGTTAAATATTTTTAAATTTAAAACAATAAAATGGCTAACATTGTGATTAGGTTTTTAAAATTTTACAAATATTTAAATTAACAATCGATAATCAAATATAATTTTGTTATCTATGAGTTTTTAACTTTTTAAGATGATGCAAATTACGGTAAAAATAAATAACAGTGAATGCTTGACATTTTAGTTCAGTATTTATATTAGCATTTCCCAAATATGTTGTTAATTAATAAAATACTTTTGTTAGGTAGCTATTTATGGACATTTTTAATTGTTGACTATTATTTTTTTTAAATTTATGTATTATTGTATAATTATTATATAATATGCAGTTTTAATGTATACTCATTTAATACAAAGTTTCTCATTAAAGTATGTTATTACAGCAATAAATTACAAATAACGAAAATACATACCCAGGTGAAATTTTTTTTAAAAGCTTATTGAGTTCAAATAATGATTTAATTCGTAAATTCAGAAAAATTCTGTCGTTAAAAATTCATATCATATTTAATTTTATTACGTAAAGCTTAACAATGTGATGCAAATTTCCACATACATTATTGTAACTGGAATTCAATAATTATGTTGTCAAATTCATATTTTTATATGGCTATAGAATAGATTTCAAATGTTGACAATATTAGTTTATTAATTTATTAATTGTATTCAAACTTATAATAACGATTAACCATATTTTTGTTGTTTTCATTAAAATATAAAATATAAAATTATATGTGTTGTACGTAGACAAATTGAAAACTTCCACTATTATTTAAATCATCATTTTCTATTCATGCAATGAAATGTTTGAAATATTTTGACTAATTTTGAGCATAGACATAAATTTTGAAATTTTGAAAATTTTTATTTTTATATATATTGATTTAAATTAAAATATAGCTAAAAATTTGAATTTAAATCAATTTTTTTCTGAATTATAATAAAATCAATATGTATAACACAAAGTTCCTCTTAAATATTTTACGTTATCAATATTTAAAAATAATCAAAAAATATACGTAATTTAATCAAAGGTTCCTATACATTTTAGCTTAATGTTGTTATAAAAATATATTGACATTATTTTTTATATAGGTAGATAGGTTCTTAAAAATTTTTTTCAATAAAATTGAATATTTCATCATAAAAAAACGAATATACTTTAAAGATTTTAGTTATTTGCTTGTAATTTAAAAAATGTTAATTGTGGAGACATGAAATTGTCTGTTATACAATATACATTATACATAGTATATATATTATTTTTTTCTAAACACCATGTATTTTTCAATATATTTAAACTTATTTAAATTATGTAGTCTTACCTCAAACATATTATCCAAACGATTATAATATGGTACATTGGTACGTATAGTTAATATGATATATAATATTAATACAATATCATTTTATATTTTTAGCAATAAAAAACTGCAACCAACCATATTATATTGCTTATTGAAAAATAAATAAATCATAAAATCTTCTTAGATAACAGCAAACATACCGTCTCCGCTCTGAATCAATTTTTGTTTTCAATAAGTTACCACTGAATTAAACTCGAATACATCGATTCAAGTGATATCACTCAATGAAAATATTTACACTTAAAATTTTCTATACAGTAGTCCAACTTTTTCGATTTGTTTTCGTTTAGGTTCCATTCATTCTTGCGTTCAATAATGATAAAATCACTATATTATATTGTTATGTAGGTACTAAAATCATATTTATTTTCTTATAACTCACTAACCAAGAATATTAAAAAATAATATTACTATACCTTCATTCTTCTCTTGGTTTTTAGTGAAGATTCTAGTTGAGATTATTTGAGTTTTATTACTATTGTCAGTTTAAACTGAGTGCCATGAATATTGTTCACAAATTATAATTTTATGTTACACAATTATTTTAGTTGATCCTCTATTACTAATTTGGTGTTCCCGATAATATTCATTATTCTCCCTCACTTCTGCTTCTTCTTTATCATTCATAAATTCAGTTTCCCGATTTAACTGTCATTATTTTTCCGTATCACGTCAAATCAATTACGTACCTAGTATAAAATTTTCCCTAAATAGAATGCTGGAATACATTTTAAACAAAGGTATTATTTATATATTAAATGAAACCACGATTTATGTAGGGAAACCAATTATATATAATATATAATATAGTGTTCACAACTCATTA
>JANEHU010002465.1:0-21754 GCA_027563435.1 Nasonovia ribisnigri | reverse complement strand
GAAGTTATATTTGAACTAGCACTTCCCGCCATACCTTTTAAAAAACTAAATAAATGTTCCAACACATCTTGATTTAGTTTTCTGGTCAAAATATAAGAAATTCCATGTAATTCTTTTACATCGTGTAATAAATTTTTTAACGATATATTGCATATCAAAATTCCTTGAACAAATAATGATTTATCGAGTGATTTATTGTATTTAGATGTAGGTAGGTATATAAAAAATAAATATTGTATAAACAAACCTTTTTGAAAAGGGAGCAAATTTTTTTTAAGATGAACTCTCATATTTAGTACAAAATTACTCATTTTGTCAAGCAATTCATTTTGTTCTATTAAATTTAGACCATAACTTTGTGTACCATGATCAAATTTTTGTTGGGTATTCCATAGATCAAACCATTGGTCAATCAATGAAATCATTTCTGAAGCCTGTCATCAAACCAAAATACAACAAATAATAATTATAAATTAAATTTATCTATAACCCTTACTAAAAATTACTAAATGGTAAGATGCCAGCCCAGCCTGTAACACATGTCGAATATGAAAGACAGGAGCCCTATGTAGAGGATGTTAGTCTAGATGAAGTAAAAAGTGCTATAATTGGCCTGAAAAATTGGAAAGCACCGGGTACAGATAATATTCCAACAGAACTCATTAAATATGGAGGCGAGGAGCTACATGTAGTAATATACAGACTGTGCCAGCAAATATGGATGGAAGAACGGGTACCGGATAGCTGGAATGAGGCAATCATTATATTATATATGGAGGAAAATATGTGGACCTGCCTTTGACGAAACAACGGGGAATTGGCGGAGGAGGTACAACAGAGAGTTGTACGATATGTTGGAACTAACAACAGTAACAAGCTTCATTAAAAGCCAAAGGATACAATGGCTAGGACACATAATGAGAAGACGAGAGAATGAAATAGTTAGAGTGACATTGGAATGGAAGCCAATAGGTAAAAACTAAAAGACCAAGAGGTAGACCGAGAAAAAGATGGATAGACGTGGTAGAAGAAGATTTAAAAATCCTTGGAGTTGAGAATTGGAGGGAGACAGTTCAAGATAGAGACAGGTGGCGAAGTGTAGTAATGGCGGCAAAAACTCTTAGAGAGTAGAATTGCCATTAGAAGAAGAAGAAGATAACCCTTACATCTTTCCAATTGTATTTGTCAATATATTGCTGTTCACCACAAAAAGCAATTGCCTTAGATACAGTATTTGATAGTAATTGCACAGCTAATCGAACATTCATTCTGCCGGGACCTTCGACTAACAAATGTCTATCAGAGACTTTATATGCAAATTTAAAATCATGTTTTGAATTTAAATTGATTAGTTCCTGAAATATGTTTTTCCCAACATAGTTTCCATTTGGTAGTATAAATCCTCTGAAGAAAAAAAAATTGTCAATTTACTGTGATATAATTTTCTAAATTACATACTGATCAAGTAAATGATTTCTTATAAGTTTCATTAAATGAGGAACATCTGCAAACACATGAATTTTCCGCTGTGTACACGGATGTTCAAACGAAGTGTTAGTTAATGAGATATTTAAATTTTTCCAAAGTCCCATATTGGCCGGACCCATATCATTCACTATTGCGATAGTATCATAACCAACATTGTGTAGCTCTTTAATTATATCCAATAACAATTCTCTTGTCATATTAGTGTCAAAATTGAAATATATAGGTTGCTTCCAATCTTTCACCAAACCTTGATACATAATTATTTACAATAGCCAATAACACCTTATTAAATTAATAATAATAATTTTATAGTTTACCTCGAGCAATTACAGTTTGTACACATTTAAATGGGCCCAATACTTGCTCATTTTGTTTATCAAAACAAATCCTATTTGATATATATGTTTCATCGAAACATAAAACTGTTAATTTATCCATAGTACTAAATTGCTCGCCTTAAATACATATTATAGAATTACAACAAATTATTTTCTTAAGATTTATATTTTTACCTTTAGCTTGCATAAGAGAAATTACACTTGTAAGTAATCCTGGATTTAAAGAAAATTTTGAAGCCCATGTCCGTAATGTAGACATACCTTAATAGACATTTGTATAATAAATTTATTTTAATTGTATACATGTATTATTGAGTTAAGACTGTATTATTTTTCACTTATTTATTTGATGCGTAGAACTGATTATTCATTGTAAAAATATTTAATGAATTTATTAAAAATGATGTATTGTAATTTGTAATCTTTTGTTAAAATATTATGAAAAATATGCAACTTTCACAAAATCTAATAAATAATATTAAAAAGTAACAATCAATAAACTATTTAACTTTCAATAACCTGGTAGAGGAAAATTTTTCTTAGTTCTTAAGAACCTGTATGCTTTTGGCGAGACACTTCTTAATGAAATTGCCGAGGAAATATCTTCAGGTGTCCACTTATACACTTTTTTTTTTGGATTAAGCAATAATTGAATTTGTGTAGGTGTAAACAATTTATCAAGTTTATTTGAAAATAAATTTTCAAACCGTTCATTTTCTAATTTTACAAATTGTTCATACCACTTGATTTTCTTTTGTAAATCAAAAAATAGTGCTTTATATTTCTCAATACACTCAGTAAGTTTTTTATTTTTATTTTGGATACTTGCATAATCACATTTTAACCTAATAAACATAATAATATGTTTTTATAGTTATATAAGTTTTATTCTTGTATTATTTAAAAACAACCATCTAATCACCCGTGAATTACTCATGCAGAAATATAATATATATTTGTAATATAATTTAATAACAATCTATAACATATAAAATTAAGAGAAACAAAATTTCTTTAAACACAAATATATTTTTTATTAATTTATCTTTGTTAATATAAATAAACATACAGTAGGTAAAAAAAAAATAACACTCATACTAAATATTTTGAACATATAATAATATCTACTATTGTTAACTAAAAACATACACTGAAATATAAATTCTAACAATTAAGTAATATACAAACTAACATAAAAGATGACAATTGTTTTTATTAATTTGTAGTTTTTCAACATTAAAAACTTATTTATGATTTAATTGGTATCTTTTTTTTTTAAATAAACCAATTTAAATCACAAACCACAGTTTTTAACGAAGGAAAATTCACATTGATTATTCCATTATTGTTCATGTGGTACATACATGAAAACATAAAAAACGATTAATAAGTGCATTATATATTATATACAATGTTATCACAAAAGATTATGAAGAATGCTTTTAAAATAATTACTTGATTTAACATATACATACTTTTGAAATTCCTCATTACTATTCTCAAATATTTCTTGATCACATAGAGGCTGAACTTCAAGATCTTTACATAGGTTACCAAAATTACTTTCCAAGTTACAACACAGCGACTTCATCTCAGTTTTTGAAGAAAATTCACTAAAGCATAGATTCATACAAATAATAATTAAAGTAGCAAGAACATTAAATATTTTAATATAGTACTATAATTTGTTATTAGTAAAATAAAATCTAACATGTTTTTTTCAGCAACTGTAACTACGAAAGGACCAGAAGGTGTACGTATCATGTAGGATGGTGAATTAGACATATTCTCAGAAACTATTCTGTTATACGGAATATCATCATAATGATATCCAAATGTGCTACAAAATTAAAATTGTAATTAATAAATAATTGATTATAATTATAATTTTCTTTAATACCTCAAAGGGATTGCATTTTGTAGTAATCTTCTGCTGTTTATTGGAGAATAACCAGCAGCTTTTTGGACAAAAGTTTTATCAGCAAAACAGTCAGAAGAAAAATGTTTACTGCATACTACACCTGAATTTGTAATATTGAATGTTATATACACATATTTCAAAAATAAATTATTCATTGTGATACCTGTTTCAAAATTAACTTTGCTGACGTTAGACCCAAGTTTTATTTGATCCAACCATTTCCTACGCATCTCGGGATCTTTGGGGAACTTATGGAGATGTACATTTGAAGGTTTGCTAAATTCTTTTTTTCTGCTTCCACTGAAACATCCTTCAAATGAGCACATCGGCATAATGCAAGTTGCTGTCGGAATCAAGTCAAATAGATGAATAATAATACAAACGTGTATGGTGTACAATACAGCTACCACAATAGTGCAAGTGCAATATAGCATAGACGAATAGACGATACTCGCCACTCGGCACGATAGACAATGTTTATTTTATGTTTATTGCTTATCACTTATTATCATGAAATGAATTCAGATTATTTTATTATTTATATGATAAATTCTCAACCAATGAGAAGCGGAGCATGCTGTACGCCATATTTGCGCAACTAATCATAAGAATGAAAATATTGCTGACATACCTGTTTATTTTATCATGAGTAGTGAGGTAGCAACAAACAAGATTGAATGATTGAAGGATTTTACTTTTAACTTTTAGATTTTAGATTATAGATTAGTATCTAAAAACTTTGATTAGTGAGTAGTGACCAGTGACCACGATACTACCACAGAACAATATGATACTACTATCATAGAACTACGGTAATAATAATCACGATTTAAGATATACAGGTTGCACAACGAAGACAAATATTGTGACTCAAGAACTGATACTTCAAAAAAATTAACTCCCAACGCTCCATGCGGGGAAAATTGTATTTCAGTGTCGCCACATGTAGGGAAAATTGTTATTATTGTCTAAGGAAATTAGTTTTATTTTAAATTGTCTTTTTCTTATTCTTTTACATAAAATCAAGTATAATAGAATAAATAGTATAATAACTAATAAGTATAAATTATAATCCATATATTATAATTATTTATTTGCATTAATAGTTCAATATTTTATTTAATCGTAGTCGTTTTGCTTATTTCGACACCGGGAGCGCTAATGCTCTATTCTTGACAGCTGTTTTATATTGTCATTTTTACCGTCACTGCGGGACGCTATTTAACATAGGTCGTTGTGCAACCTGTATATCTTAAATCGTGATAATAATTACAATTGTTTAACCCACAGCAGCTGATATATACTAATACTTTATACTAGTATCATATGACATAATGACATATTGTTCTGTGCTATAGTATAGAACTTAGAAGTAGTTAGTTATACTGTTATAGTATAGAAGCATGTGCATAATTTTACACGTCGTCGAGTATAAGGTCTATGGATTTTATGGCCTATTTGTGACATATAAACTATTATAAACAACTTCTAAAACAATCTTTTGGTTAGGTTAAATAATCTAATAGGAACATAGACCTTATACTTAGTATAAGGCTGAACTAAGATACTATGGACTGGAAACGAAAATCAAAACAGCGGCCCAGTTTTGTTACGGACTTTTTTTGGTGGGGGAAATTAACCGATTGTGCTGTAGTCTGGTGGTGATTATCATAATTCATAAGCTATTAATGTGTAAACACAGTTAATACTTAAACACCATTAGTATACTTGTCTATGAACACCATTAATACCTGGATAATCTATTATACTCGGACCACCTGAACTGAACATAGAGACTTAGAATCAAATAGATCAATTGAACATTGTATTTTCTCATTTATTGAATTTGTTACATTTTTTATTCCTAAACATTGTTCTGTAATTGTGTTATCTTTTACAAAATACATAATTTTTTGATCTTCAGTAATTACAATTTGTTTTTCTATTATAACTTTAACAGATTCCTCAGTCCTCTCATATTTTACTTTAAAATATGTTAAAACAACTTCATCATCATGTTTATACCACCCTTTTGGTAAAATGATATTATCTTGAATATTTTTCAAATTTGCAGATAAATTCTATTTAATTAAATTTAACCATTATAAACAAACAAATAATTAAATATATGTGACTATGCTATTTTAGTGTTTTATAATGTTGGAAAAAATGTGATCAAGATTTTTAAATATAAATATAATTTTTTTGTATACTGTATCTTGGTATCTTAATTTATACATATAGGTATATATATACCCTTTAAAATTTAAATCATATTACATAATTCAATTGCTGAATACTACTATTTTTAATCCATGCCATAGCTTACCTCAATTACAGAAAAATCACATTCATTATGTTTTTCAACATTTTGCTGAAGAAGTTGAGGAATAGCACCTTTAACGGCTTTAACTAAACTAAATCTAGCTCTATTTAGAAAATTTATGTCCTAAATTTATTAAGTTAATAGTTTATATTTCTTTCAATTGAAGAAATTTTTAAAAACCCAATTATTAAATGTATACATACTTTAACTTCGGCAGCATAATTTTTTATTATATCTTTAGGAAGAAAATGTTTTTCACAAACAAATTTAATTTTAGTGTCATGACCATTGATTGTTGATACAATCTTAGTCCAAGTATCTACAGATGCTTTAGGAACACCAAAAAATGCACACTCGCCGTCAAAGCTCTTGCAATTAATAATTGAACATTTTCTTGACATTTTAAAAATTAAAGTAGTAAGTTGCCTATGTACCTAGTACCTACGATTGTATGACTTGCGTATTATGCAACTGTGGCAACTGTGCAAGGTAAGTGAAATATAATGAATCAAATTCTATTACATACTTGATGTATTGTGTTAATTGTATTGGCATGATGTTACATGATAGAACAAGATTTATGTTTAGATTATTTTTAGGTTTATAATAAGTATATCTAAAGTTCATGGTATTCACCACCAGGGTACAGCAGAGTCGGTTAATTTCCCCCACCATAAAATTTCCGTAACAAAAACTGGCCGCACTCCTATCAACCGATTATCATGTCGTTTCCAGTCCATAGTATCTTAGTTCGTGGTATAAGGTCTATGAATAGGAACAAATAGTCTGATAACGAAAATGTGATAATAATTACGAACGGTTCAAAACAAAACGTTATCACGGATCACTCCGTTTAAAATACATAGGCAAGAATTAATTTGAACTAGATGTTCATTTTAAATATATTTCTGCTCAATTCTTAGTCTATTGGCCATTCACTATTTATAATAAACTTGTTTTTACAAATTTTAATTCAATAACCTTGAATATTGGTGTATTATCCGTGTGAAAATCGAGTTTCAAATATTGACGCAGAACTTTATTGGATATAGACCAGATACTATATTATACTCCAATAAATAAAAGTTATTTAAACCTTATTCAATTTATTATTTGTTGTCTTTGATAAAATAAGTTTTAATATACTATATAGACTTGAGGCTGTTTAATGGTCATGTTAAGAAACTTGCAATTCTCTCCTACCATAAAACCATAATTTAAGAGTCGATGGCTTGATGTTTAATTGTTTATCAGGAATGATAAACTTAATTTAAAACAAATATGTATATTAGTGAAAAAAAGTTAAATGTAAGTTTTATATAATATATTGTTAAAAAATAAAAACTTTATTATAGTAATATAGTGTTAGACCGTGCTATTTGTTACTATTTAAAATATTTTACTTACATAACCTCAAAGTAATTCTCAAACGCTACCGGTGGCGTTCTTCGATACTATATTAATAATATTATGATACCAAATATATTGTCTAACATGTGCGTGCATAGGCCCTGCTCACAACACATAAGTATGATTTGTCCATGATTATTATAATTTATATTTTAAGTTTTAACTATCTGTACATACAATTCATCTCAAAATGACCAATATAGATTTCATTACAACGTTTCAAAAGTTAACTGTGAATCCATTAGACTATCTAGAGTAAGATTGATTAATTGATTATTTAAAATTTTAATTTATAACATTATTTTATAATTATTCAATACAATTATGTTGTACATTATGTTTCAGTGTGCAAACCAATGTTGCTGAAGATACCATTAATTTTTTGAAACAACTGTACGATACTACTAAGAGTGTCGAAGCAAAAACTGACAATACCAATGATGATGCTCTGCCTGAACTAATAGTCAAAGATTTTGATGAAGAGCAAATATGGCAAGAACTGGAACTACAAAACTCAGCACGATTAAAACTGTTGGCAAATACTATACAGGGGTTCACAAGAAGTGATTTGATTTACTTTGATGAATCTAATAGTCAGTACATATTTTTTAATCAATATTAGGTTTGAAACTAAACATTGCATTTTCTTCATTAACATGTTCACAACCGAGAGAACATCTAAGTGCTTTTTAAAATAATCACGTATAAAATGGTTTTTTACATAAACACATTTTAAAAATAAAAATAAAATAATAATTATCTGGTCACCAAAATTTGAACCAGCTGTAAAAAAAAATCGCTAGAATAGACCACGGGGCACTTAATATTTGTTAAAATAAACCGGTGAAAATATGCATGACACTGGTCCACCTAAAGACACCCCTATGTCAGATATTTATGACGCTTGGCTGTAAACGTGTTTAACTATAATATACAAAGTAATCAAGGTTTTGTGCCTCGTTCTAGTAATGTAAACTATTAACAAATTAATAATTTTTAAATGTATCTGTGGTTAATTATTTCTGTTTTTAATTAAACATTTTTATTGCAGGTATATATACAAAAAAAAATTTAAAGGGTACAAAGCCAATTAAAGAAAAAACTATAATTAAAAGTAAGTATTTATAATAGTATTTAACAGTGCTAAATAATTGTATACATATACAATGTATATGAATACCATTATAATTGAGTTGTGATTGTTAGTCCAAAACTTTTTTATTTATGAACTCTATTTTCTGAGAGTATTACTTACTAAGAAAAAGGTTTTATATTTCTTACTACTATTCTTTGTTTTCATTACTACATTCCTCGAAATGATTTTTGTAATCTATAAGTAAACATAAATTAATTTATAGTAATTAATATAATATGATTCGTTTGGGGAACATATTGAATTAAATAATAAAAGTTAGTTCATTTAAATGTAGGTAATAATGATTTTTTTTAAATTATAATTTCATGAATTTGCATAGTGGTTAATTTTTTGTTGTTTCAAAAATTAAATAAAAATAATTAAATAACTGAATTAAAGTCAGACAAATTTGAAGACAAGTAATAAATTATTTTAATATAATATTGTATAATACTTAGAGTTTTCTTAGTTAAAAATTATAAACCATAATTTATAATGTATTTACTATTGTTTTTAATATAAATAACAACACCAACTGTTGATTATCTGTGGAATAGTGTGGCACAGTAACTACGGATAAGGGAATTCTGCGGTTAATCCGCAAAATTCAAATTGAAACAAAAAACCTAACCTAACCTAACCCCGGTCCCAACAGTGACGGTTAATCGAAGTTCTACTGTACTGCACATAGTTCCATGGAAGACCAAAAATAATCAAGCGTTAACTGTATTATATTTTTAAACAAATCATGACATAATTAAATACATTGCCCTTGTTTAAAAATAATGTAATGTATATTTATTCAAGGTTCTGAAGATTCAGAGAATGATGATGATGACAATGACGATAGTGAAGATGAAGAAGATGATGCAGATTATGTAGAAAATGAAGATGAGGATAATATTTCTGACTCAAAAGAGGCAGAACCTTTCAAAACTAAAAAAAGTTAGTAAAAAAACCTACATGACTGCGGGGCATAGCGGTTGGGACTCTAATTTAAAAATTAAAAATTAAAATGATATAAATAGAGCAGGGATTCCCAACCGCTATGCCGCGATCATGTAATTTTTATCTTATAATGTGTAGCTTGTATATCTTGTGTAAGCATTAAGTGACAAAAGTTTAATTTTAAAAGGTATACGTAAATATGCTGATAATTATTTATGTTTTGGATTTACGCGGAATGACTAAGTATTGACTCCTACTTGTTTGTATCGTCAAAAAATAATATGGATTTATTTCTTTGTTTCGCCCTGAAAATGTATTAAAAGATAAAATGCACCGTGAAGTAAAATAGGTTGAGAACCCCTGAGGTAGAGTTTATAATTATTTTAACCATAATATTATTAATCAGTTATTAACATGTATATAAACCAAAAATGTCTATGAATAAAAATTACCATTCTACAAATCAATATTAAGAGGACGCTACATCCGCGTGTGTTGTCTCTAGTTTGCGAAGTTAAAAACCACTCAGGCTGTAAATAAGTAGTCCAAGTTAAGCAACCAAATGTTCATACTAGAAATAGAACAAAAACATTGACTGTGCAACGTTGTTTATAATTTTTAGATCTGATATTGAAAAAAATAAAAACTGTTGCACAGTAAATATTCTCCTCTTTATAGTGTGAAAACTTGTTTGTTTTGCTTGAACTACAGCCTGAACGGTTTTTACTCAAGCAAAACAGTTTTTGCTATGTGTTACATATTTTGTAAGGCGGAGACATACATTTGGATGACCATCTTAAATAATGACATAAACCTCAAGTATCGTTCATAATATTATGTGTAATTTAATCTAAATTATAACAGGTGTTAATGTCTTATATAAAAACTAATTAATACTAACATTTATTTTATTTTGCTTTATGGAGATAAATCTTAAATTATGTATTTATTCTTATAATTATTAGCATTTAAAAAGTCAATAGTCGACGATGAATTTTTCAAATTGTCAGAAATGGAAAACTTTTTACTATCAGAGGAAAAACTGGAGACTAATAAAGATAAACCAAAATCTCTGGGTAACGATGTTGATATGTTTCAAGACTTACAATCTGAAAATGAAGTAATGAATAAATATTATGTTAATTTTACTTTTAATGTTTCCACATTTCATTTAAAATAATTTTGTTTAACAACAACTGTGAATTCATAATATTTTTTATGTATTATAATCCTTGAAGAATGTTTTGGAATTAACATGTACTTATTAATTAACAGGAAGAAGATAATTTTGGTCCTATGTATCAAGAATTCTTTGAGAAACAAACAAATAGAACTGGAAAAACAACCAAATCAAAAAAAAGCGTAAGATTTGAAATGGACGATGAACTAAGTGAAAATAATGAAGAAGGCACAAATGAACCTAATGAAGACAGCAATGAACATTTGTCAACTCTTGAAATGAGATCAGAACGAATTAATAAACGTATTGCAAAATTAGAAGAAGAAGCTGTATCTGATAATAAACCTTGGGCATTGAAGGGTGAAGTTGCAGCTAAAGATCGTCCTCAAAATTCTCTATTAGAAGAGGCTGTTGAATTTGATGTCTGTACTCGTCCAGGTAAAATATAATGAAATAAAATTGTTTGCTTGCTCTGAAGAATTTAATGTTAACAATGTATCAATTTAATATTTAGCGCCAATTATTACTGAAGAAACTACTGTAAAATTGGAAGACATTATTCTACAAAGAATAAAAGACAAAGCGTGGGATGATGTAGAAAGAAAAATAAAACAAACACATGCACCTCAAGAATTTAAAAAACAGTTGGTTTTAAACCAAGAGAAAAGCAAAGAAAGCTTATCTCAAATTTATGAAAAAGTACAGTTTTTTGTGTTTGTTGTTTAGTACTTGCTTACTAAATTAAATATATATTATTTTAGGAATTCATCAAACAAAGAGAAGCAGCTGATCCAGAAAATAAAAATAAACCTGAAGAAGATCCTAAAGAGCATAAAGAAATTGATTTAATGATTAAAGAATTATTTAGAAAATTAGACGCACTTACAAACTATCATTATACTCCTAAACAGGTTAAATATTATATTATTTTTATTTATTATTTCATTAAATGTTATAACAGTGAAACTTGCAGACAAATTTTTAGCTTTTCATGGAATTGGAGTTGAAATCATTTTTTAGTTAATTGTTTTGCCACACTACAATGGCCTTCACAATTCATAATATGTCTCTAAATGTTAACTAATACTTTATGTATATGATTAAGTCACATGTGATTTTTGTATTAGGCCATTCCTGATTTAAAAATTGTCAATAATTTACCAGCTATATCAATGGAAGAAGTAGCTCCAATTGCTACAACTGATGCCTCATTATTAGCACCGGAAGAAATACAAAGTTTGTATATTGTTTTTTTATTTAATTTTTGCCATTCTTGAGAATATTTATTTTTTCAATCACCTAACCTCACAAATTTTAGGAAAATTCAAAGCACCAGTTCTTGGCAAAGAAGAACGTACTAGTACAGACAAAAAACGTGAACGTCGGAAGAAAAAGCATTTGCAACACAAGAAACGTATAACAAAAGAATCTAACCTCAAGGAAATGGAAAAAAATGGGTTTAAACCTAAGCATAGTAAAGATAGTGCTCAAAAAGAACTAAAACGGTTAACAAGTAGTGGACATCAAATTAAAGAAGTAAGCATGAAACACTAGTGCTCAAAGTTACTAGTAAATAAAATTATATTGTGTTTATATTTCAATGTTTGATTTCAGTTAAAATCTGTGGACGACAAGAGTATGAAAACATCTAAAGATTTCTTTTCCAGACTTCAGGATCAGGCAAGAAATGAAATCGATGGAAAGAAAAGAATTATGAAACAAAGCAATAGAAATAATACCAAAAAATTTAAAAAGTGATCAACACTTTGGTTTTTGTACTATTTTAAAATATTGTGTTCCAATCACTATAGTTTACATTATATAACTTGTAATATTTTATAAATGATAGGGTTTCATGAAAAATAAATTTATTTGACAAAAGAATAAATATTTCATAAGTTTAATTATTTTAAAGAAGTGTTGATGTTTGTATTTTTGCAACGTTAGTTGACAAATTTATATTAAAACAAACGAGTACATAATTATAATTTATAATATATACATAAAAAAAATTACAAGTATATGTATCACTTTTTAATATCAATTGGTATTTGGTCTTAATCAGAAACAATAAATTTAATAATTTTTTGTTTTTATCTATAGAGATTTTCATGAGACCATATGATGCATAATATTAAATTATGCTTTGCCAATTTTTTGTTTTTCCTTTTCTAAGGTTTTTGCTTTAGCTCTTTCGTACAATGGTACCAACTTTCCATCTTTAGCTAATAACTTCAATATTTCCACAATTAATGGTAAATAATTATGTTTGCGACGAGCATTTTCAATTTTATATCGTTTCATTTTGTCTTCTTCATCAGCAATTTTCATACGGATGTTACTTTCTTCAGAAATTTGGGTTGCTTCATCCTAATTAAATTAAATAAACACCAATTAATGCTCAATAAGTAGATTAATACAATTTTAATCATACCAATTCTTCTGTTTTAAGACTCAATAGACGTTGTTCCAAAATTAATTTCCTATCGGATACTACTGCCATTAAGTTAAAATGAACTTCTCCTTCCTTATATCTAAAATGTCAATAAAGCTTAAGTAAAAGTGTGAACAAATTTTCAGAGATTAAAATATTTTTACTTATTTATTCTTTTTTCAATAAATGGTTTTGCAGCTTCAACCCAATCTGTATTAGGTTTTATTAATCCTAAATCAATTGGACCTTCTTTCAATCCATCTAATTCATAAAGACGACCTTCAATAGGCACGATTGCAACAAAATGATAAGCATCGTCATCTTTTGATTTTGGTTTAGCCGTATCATCAAATTCAAAAATAGAATTGCTCCTAATACAAGATATCAATTAATATTTTATTATAAAACAACCCACTTTTTATAATACCTTCCAAATGAATTATGTACTGTGCGAATTTTTTGGGAATTACTTAAGGCCAAACCTTTCATATTAGCATCAAACTTTTGAGAAAACTCTTTGAAATCGCTTAAGGTAGTTCCAAGGTTAATATCTGGATGACGACAGTTAAATAATACACTTAAAATAGCCTGTGTAGCACAAGCATTATTTATTACCTAATAATAAAAATAATGATATTAAGACTAGGTATACAATTATGTAAGTAAACATTTTATTTAATAATGGCATTAAAAACAAATTGGAAATTATTGAAATATACATGGTTTAAAAAATTTAAAGCATTAAAGTTATTTTAATAATTGCTTCTTTTCTTTAGCTATTGACATAAAATAGAAAACAAATGTAAATAAGCAAACCCAGACTAAGAAAAATAATAATTGTGGTGTGACACTAACCTGTTTGGCAAAAAATAACTTTTCAATTCTCGAATCCCTGACAATCGGTCCATCAGGTTGGTCTTCTCCTATCCATCGGAAGAGGAATATTAAACCGTGTACAGGCCTGAAAAACGATAAGAATAATAATATAACATAGTAGGTACGTGGTATCAACTTTTGACATGTTTTTGATGGAGAATAAAATACCAAGAGGCTTACTTGATTGCGTCAAACAAGCTGCTGTCCAGAGTCCATAATTCTTCAACCTGTGCTCCGGTCACGCCTGAAATAAAATACCGGTATATGAGTTAATAGCATGGTAAAATAGGAAAACACAAGACATTGAGACTACCATTCTACGGACTGCTTACCAAGTTCGCGAATCAGTTCTGTAAACACGCCGGGATCGCTTTCGATTAAGCACCAACCCACGGAATCGGACATCGCGTCAGTTGGATGGTAGCTCGTGAACGGTTTGAGGTGCTGTGTAATAGAAAAATTTAACGTAATGGCCAAAACTCGACAATGTATTGCAAATTAGCGTTTTTGCGTGTTGCGACGGTGTCGTGTATTGCATGATGTATATGTAAATCAACCGACGCCGTACGCACCACTACTACGCAACAATAAATTATAGAATGAAAACAAAATATTAATAATACAAACGTAACATACCGTGTAAGATGCAATTGAATATTACTTGAAAACGTATGATGATTGATGAAGAACGTCTCCCGGTCAAATCTAAACAATAATAACAATTAATATAGTTATTACTATTATTGTGTTGTAAATAGTAAATAAATATGTACAAAATACAAAATATGCTTACCCGTCATTATCCAGAAGTTAGTAACGAGAATCGGAATACTAGTCGAGGTGTTCTGACTGCCATGACGTATGATGTATATTTATCACGATTTAAGATAATATTATCTTGCTGTTCATGATATTTATTATTTAAAATAATATTATATAATAATTTAAAACAGGCCCTCCCTATTCGGTGCACAACTCAAAACGGTGTCATGGTACAAAAAAAATTGTGTTTGCAATTTATAAGCTATATATTAAAATATAGCAACTGTGTTTTATTATGGATAAAAACAGGAATTTTAAAAACAAATGCGTTAAAAAAATTTTATTCCGGTACCGGGAATCGAACCCGAGCCTCCTGGGTGAGAGCCAGGTATCCTAGCCACTAGACCATACCGGATCAGTGAAAACTTTATAGATTAGTTTTTATTTAAGAAACTATAAAGTATTATTTTTAATACTAATTCTGTATTTTATAAAAAATATTTAAAATATAAATTAATTACAATATAAAAACCAAAAAATTATATTTGGAAAACAAATTCACTTTAGATGAAGCGTGATTTTTTATTCTCAACAAATTAAGAACTATTGCGCAAAAAAATAGTGGAAATCATTATTTTGGAAATTATACATACTTCCAAACTTTGAAATTTTCCGTTTTTACGGATGCGTATAACGCTATACTTTACCATACTTTTAAAACAAGTTTAAAACATTTTTTTTTTTTAACTTACCTATTTTAACGAGAATGATGATACAATCAGAATGTTCACAACCGACGAGTCATATCTTATTATTTTTATTTAAACACAGTAACTTATTACTACCTTAATAGGATATTGTTATACTACTAAGTACTAATTAACTTATACATTTCTAGCGAAAACAAAATTAACTTGAGTTACAATAGTTCAAAAAAGCTGTCCAAAGATCGTAACTCTGTAAAGGAATGGAAAACTGATAAAAGACAAAAATAACTAATAACAGTATTTGAATGTGTTCCAAGCAGGTCTTGCGTTTGAAAAAAAATTCCGTTTTATGTTATTTAGAATTAAAACGTTGTACAAGTTTTGCGTTAATCGTTATTTAGAATTAAAACGTTATACAAGCTTTGCGTTTATCGTTGTTTGGAATAATGTTAATAATTAAATACCTATTAAATTAAATTATAATAATGAATAAGTAATAACTAATATGTGGGTAGGTAATATGACCCAGATATGGAATATAATATAATCAATTCTAATGTCCGTATGCATGAAATATATATTTTTACGAAATAAATATATAACTATTAACTTTTAAATAAATAGATTTTAAATTATTTCGTCGTTCGTTATTTTTCGTTAAATTAAATTCTATAAATTATGTTTTGTTTAATGATGTAGGTATAATATATTTTGTTAATCGTTATGTTTTGTTTTAAAGTATCTAATTATTTTTGATTATCGCTTTCTGTTATAATTACGTTTACAAATTGCAATAAATTGTTTTTTGTCAAACATAACATTATAACCATATAAGTATATAACGTTATTATGACGTTTATAAGCCCTGGTTCTAAGGTACTTATATTGATAATAATTATCAAAACGTAAAAAAAAAGTTGATGAGCTGAATAAGAATTGTAATTTATAATAATAAAATAATCATCCTGAAAAATCATAGAAACCGATTTACAACCATTTTGAATTTTCCCTGTAGGTATCGATTTAAAAAAGACAAATTTTGAATGGCTTAATCATTATATTTTTACATTTTATTTATACATCATAATAGGTGACTATCGAAGTATCTTCATTATGGTAAATGGACATTTTCTCCCCGGACATTTTCCCCACAT
This sequence comes from Nasonovia ribisnigri, assembly GCA_027563435.1. Classification (NCBI taxonomy): domain Eukaryota; kingdom Metazoa; phylum Arthropoda; class Insecta; order Hemiptera; family Aphididae; genus Nasonovia; species Nasonovia ribisnigri. The sequence goes on along the minus strand of JANEHU010002465.1, from coordinate 5,075 downwards.
ATTTTCGGTGCAGTAAGACATTTTCCTCCGGTAAATTTTTTAATGCGGACGTCATTTTCCCCCCATTTTTTTTTTAAAGGTTACTATTTAATAATATTGTAGGTATTGTTTAGTATTGAATATGAAATTATTATTGTTTGCCTATTGTCAATTGAAATAGTAATACAAAAAAGTAATAAATAAATAATAATATAATTTTAAATAAAATATTGGTTAGGTGACCTACCCATTATATTTATTTAAAATTATATTTTTATTGTTCAGTTGATCAAAGATATACATCTATAATTTATTATATTTATGAAAATATTTGGAAATATTAATAATAATAAAATAATAATTTCATACTCAATAATAAATAATAGATTAATAATCTATTATTTATTATTAAATAGTAACCATTAAAAAAAAAAAAATGGTAGGAAAATGTCCGTATCAAAAAATGTTAGGGGTGAAATTTCCTACTGCACCGAAAACATGCGGGGGAAATGTCCGCCCATCATTATTGTCACTATCCGAGTTTTCAACAATAAAATTGTGTAATCTTCGATTTCTGTGCCGGCAAACTGCAGTTTGCAGGTAAATTCAAAATATTTCCAGCAAGTACAAAAAATGTAAATAATATGGTTCAATCTTTTGTATACAGTACTACGGCAATATTTTAGATCATCAATTTTTCCATATATCCAGCGATATACGAACAATAATTATTACTGGTCCCCTAACAAAAATGCTGTATGCGAACAATCAGTCCCTCATCAGTCCCTGTCCCTGTCATAATTGTATACACGAAAAATTGGCCCCTGGCACGGCAATAGTTAATATTATATTAAACATAAACATTGAGTATTTATTATTATTATTTGAATTATATTATAATTATATATTATATAATATATAGTTATTATTTATTACTGAGTTATTAGTTATTATAGATAAGGTTGCTAATCTATATAAGGCCGTGGATCTAAGGAACAGTCACAACTACTCACAATGTAGAGAAGATATCTTCTCTACATCGTGGGAACAGTGAATGCGAATGGGTGGTTACAGAGCTAGCTCTATCTATTGGCGTTTTAGTTTTGGCTATCGGTTCAATCGTTATATTTCGAAAAAATGGTACCAGCTCTCACATGTGACGTTCAAACAACATTACGCTATATATATACTGTGTTTGACTCAGTATCCAGTGTACTTGCTTCGGCAGTACATATACTAAAATTGGAACGATACAGAGAAGATTAGCATGGCCCCTGCGCAAGGATGACACGCAAAATCGTGAAGCGTTCCACATTTTTTTAATAGGTCAATTACAATTCACAACAAATTTTAATTTTATAATTATGAAGGAAAGTCTTTTGCTATTTTTATCATATAATTCTTTAAACACCTCTGTAAGAGAAATATTTATTGAATTAATAGAAAGTAAAGAATTTTCAGAAATATTATAATAAATAATAATTTATTAGGTACCACATTTGTAGTTTGTTAATTTATTTAATTTATAAAAATTGAGAAGTGTCACTTAAATAGATTAACAATATGTCATTATCAATACCAGTATTAGCTTCAACACTATTATAAGACATGGGAGCAGGTAGGTAACTGCTTAGAAAATGTCTGCAAATTATAGAAATTCCAAAATAATTTAGGGTTGACTTTGACTGAACATTGAGTTTTATTAATTAATACACTATAATCACGATATTTAGTAGTTTTACATTTACTACGAATATTTAAAAATATAAATAAGACGTGATAGTGTTTTTAAGGTTTTGAAAATATGGTGTGCATTATGTTTTTCTTTAATTAAAATTGTTGTTTCTTTACTAAACCGAATTAATATCTCAAATAGTCGAACAGGATCGTTTTCTTTTTAGTTTTTATTCGACCGTTTTCTTTTACACATACCTATTATTTTTTTTTGTATCTAATATTAATAATGTTGATTCTGGAGTTTACTATTACCATTTTTTTTACTATTACTATTATTGTTCTGTGCTATTACGAGTTTGTTTGTTTTAGTTGGTTACACTGTTTATAACAAAATTGTATTATATCTTATCTTTTTAGTTTTTTCTGTATTCAGATTTATGATAAACAGATAAAGAAGTAGAATGCCAGATGGTATTAATTTTTTGTTTATCTTTATGTTTGTAAAGTATTATGAAAATCGTGATAATTCAAATTGTATTATGAACTGAAAAATTAAAATTTAAACACTTTTGCTGCTTCTTAAATAATAAAATATAATTTATTAAATAATATTTTTGATCCTTGTTTGTGTGTATTCTAAATTAAAAAATAACAATGGCTCTTGCTAGCATGCAAAGGAAAACCAATGTGAGTGAAATAATTTCATAGTTTTAAGCTTCAAAATATTGTATGGTTACTATTATTTAGAAGTTTTTTTTAATGATTTATTTTAATTATTTGTTCCAGGTACGATTGCCTCCAGAAATTAATAGGGTTCTTTACATTAGAAACTTACCTTACAAAATAACGGCTGAAGAAATGTATGATATTTTTGGAAAATATGGTGCTATTCGTCAAATTAGAGTGTACGTTTTCTACAACTATCTTTTTATTAATAAGTTTTTGGAAAATGAGAACTAGAAACTTATTTAGACTTATCAGGAGTGATATAACATCTTTAAAACTGAAATCTTAAAAAACTCAATATTTGTTTTGGTCCCAAATGATTTAATGTTTTATATTACCAAGCAGTGGGGTACACTGAATGTAGGGTTCTACACCTCACCCCTCCCAAAAGTCCTTCCCACTAAAAAATCTTATTTATCATCATATTAAATACATAAAAGTAGATTAATTGTTAATCATTTTTAATAAAACTAATAAATTGTAAAATTGCTATAATATGGTTTCAACGTTTTTTGCCTAATAAAAGAACATTGTTTGTTAGACATTTGCTATAATTTATAGTTTCATTTATTACTACTACTTCTCGTGATCATCATGACTATTTCGCCTTCTCCCATTTGCGTACTTGATTGTACCTATATTAGATTTCATCAGGCCTACCTTCATTTTATGGTGATTAGCTAAGCTTTTTAAGTACCTTGTTGTTCGAAATACATAGTCTTCTGTTAACCCTATTTTTATTTATGATAATATCCGGCTTCCGGCCGATTATTTAAAAATTGTTTAGCAAAAATATGGTATTACCTAACCTAACCTTGTTTAAGTATGAAATTATTTTTGTTTGAATTTAAAAAAAAACTGTTATCTATTTAATTGGATAACCTATATCAAATGTTTTATTCACTATTTGGATTTATTATTTGTTGAATATGTTATTGATAGATATAGGTAGATATTTATTTATTTTCATTTAAAATTGAATTGTATACATAAATGATTGTCTCCGTAAGCTAGGCTTGTTGTGGAGACAAGAGTTCTTAAATAACTATTATATATACTTACTAAATAAAATAAAAAAATATTTAATAAAAATTGATTCGGTAATAATAACTTATAATAAAATTATATTATTTTTAGATACTTTTGAATTACAAATAAATGAAACAATCTGACTGGAATACAATTATACAGGTTGTTCTGTGAGGATATACCCATTTACCATACAGGGGGACTTGCCGCCCGGACAAAATCGGTTTTTGCCGTTTTACCTAAAAATTGTTAAAAGTTATGAGATTAATAAAAATAAAATGTTGAAAATTCAAAATGTTCACAAAAAAAATCTATTAAATAATCTTAATAATTGTTTCAAAAATAAAAAATAAAAATTTATCCTCTTTACCAAAAAATATGTTTAGTCATTGTTTCTGAGAGTCTAATAAAAAAAAGATTTATGATATATTATTTATTATCTCAGGATATATCGCAATGAGTAAATCTTCACAGAATAAATTTGTACAATTTTTTTTATACAATTTAAAGATAAACTAACATCTATATTTAATAATTAATTCCATTACCGTCTTAATTCCAACAGTAATTGGGTTATTAAGTTATAACTAGAGCGCGAATGTTTATAACTTAGCATATTTTTTTCGCACAGCCAGAATTACACTGGAATAAATAAATCCGAATCATGAAGTCTAGATTACAAATAAGCAAACTTATTTTGCATATTTGATATTTTTGAGCATATAAATGCATATAAATGCAAATATTGATTATTTCTAGATTAAGTAGCACATATTTTATAAATTATATGTATAATATTAAAAATTGTACGTATTATTATCAATCATTTTTGTTATTTGTGTTTATGAGTAAGACCCGTGTATTATTATGAGATTTTATTATTATTTTATTATATATTGAGCAGGCCGGTGGGTTTTACCAATAAATGTGAAGTTACGAGATTATAATGCGTTTATTATTGAATATTATTTTCATATTTTATAAATGTGTATTTTGTAATAAAGTAGTTTTAAATACTCATTATAAAAAAAAAAAAAAAAAACATTATTTGAATTAATATTAACCGTTTTTTGCATATATTTGCTGAAAAAATAGGTATATTTAATTTATTTTATGGCATATAATTGCATATATTGACATTTTTAAATGCATATTTTAATGAAATTTTGGTCATAAACATCCGAGCTCTAGTTATAACTTGTAATTATTACTTTTAAAATTTTATTTTTTCTAGATTAAGCTTAATTATTGGAGTTCAAAGATGTTTAAAAATAAGAATTTAGAATCATTTTTTAATTTTAAAGTTTGTGTCTTTTTATTAGCTTAGAAGCCCCCCACCCCCATAAAGATATGATTGATCTTAAAGAAAATGCTAACCAAACCCACATTTTGCTTACGCTACTGTTACTAATTGTCTTTGGCCCCTTATCGCTAATGGCCACTCTTAATATTAGTAACTTATAACATTTGTATTCTTTAGTTTCAAATTGTCAATAGCATTTATATTCTGTGAAACATAAAAGGTTCAATATTCTTTTTAATAATTAATTTATACTAGGCGATTCTTTTATGATAAACCACTCTTTATTTTAAAAAGAATTATTGTTTTTGAAAACAAACATTTTACATGATGTCTGGTGGTTAAAACAATTTAAAAAAATTTT
>JANEHU010002461.1:0-15729 GCA_027563435.1 Nasonovia ribisnigri | reverse complement strand
TATTTTACGAGGTAAATAAATAATACACTTTTGCCCACGGACGATAAAAATAATATAACTCTGCAGCAATTCATGTATGTATAATAATATGATACTATCTCGTGAGTAGGTAGGTACGCGTATGTATGGTAAATAATATATTAATATACTAATATATATTGTATATTATGTACTTAATATGGCAGCCATACCGTTTTTATAGTAAATCATATTAAAATAAAATTATGATTTATGACCGTCATATTTTCTGCGGTGTCGGCGGCGGCGACAAAGTGAATGCGTATGCATCGTATTAGTGAGGCATGACAGTGATCACAACCCGTGGCCAACCCAACTGACAACAATACAATATTATTATGTTTTCTATTATATGCTGCACAATACACCTACCCTCCTCTCACGAGCTACATCTCGACCATCGTTAGACGACGGTTCATAATTTATTATAAGTGGTTATTGGTCATCGAGGGTCGACATCTCGACCTATTGTATAAAAATACGTAACAAATAATAATAATAATAGTAGACCAAAAAATACAGAGGAGGTACTAGTGTTCATAATTAAATAAATATTTTATAAGCAAACCTACACATATGCAATAATACTTATATTTGAAAATTCAGGAGTGACGATAATTTGGATATGTTTTAGGTACCCCAAAAAATAAACTTATGCATGACAGTTTTGTACTTAAATGTATGACCAGAATTCTGTACGAATGTACCTATAGTCTGTATTTTTGTTCAAATTTCAAAAAATCGAATGATTCAAAAATAATATTCAGAATACAAACAGCAAGCAGGCAAACGGCCTTTCGCAAAGGTAAACTATAAAATAATAATTTGTTGTTATTTATTTGATAACAAATTATTAGTACATAGTGATTAGTCTCATTGATTACCTAGTGGTTACCACTGGTAACATAATACCGAGATTTCGGGAACGCTGCCCCATGGGCCATGGTCACGATTCAAGAGGACGAAACGGGCTTATTTTATTATTTTTGTTGTCTCCGACTTACAAATTTCCTCTTAGCAGATCACATTTAGCATCGTTAGTTTAAAAATTGGAATGAATCGACTAACTATTATGAAACTTGAAGGTAAGAACATTATAATATCCTGTGTTTGTATGTGGGTTTTTTACGACAGTTCAACTTTCAAGCAAGTTTTGCGTATATAATATAGCGTAAATTAAAAATACTCATTTATTCACCATTTTCATTCTCACACCACTAAAAAATAGAGTATAATACGTTTTTCAAGAAATAATTATTATATATACCTACCAATTATGAACATTTCATAAATTCATACCAAAATAATCTTAAAATCGTAATTATTATTATTATTATTATTATTTTTTTGTAAACAGTCATTTATTTTATTCGTTGGTTTTTTAATCCTGGATTTTTGTACGGTGGATATATTGACCTAGATTAATTTATTATGTAGGCAGGGATGAGCAGTATCTTCGGTACAAGTATCTAAGATACAATTGTATTAATTCATTTTAAATTATCAACAATTATAACATCTATAACATACATAGGTATCTACTAAAATTATCGGTACAAAATATAAATATAATTCAATAACAAATAATTAGTTTTATTATAGACTATAATATCGACTACATAGTATTATAAAATCAGTATTTACAGTTTTTTCAATATAATATAATATATAATACTAGTTTAATAATTAAGTTATCATTTATTGCCTATGCAGTTTATGACTATCTAAATAATTATGTACGTGAATAATAATTATTGTGTTGTAGAATATTATTATTAAATGTTGTGGTCTATATTAACTGATTAATGTATATACCTATATCTAATTGTGTATAAATACAATTTTTAAAAAACCTATGGGTAGCAATTCAAATGTATCTTAATACTTAAAATGTGAGTATTGAGTATCTGGTATCTCGATACTCCAAATTTAAGTATCTAGTAACTAGTATCTCGATACTGAAATTGAGTATCTTGCCCATCCCTGTATGTAGGTTACCATTTAAAAAACAGTCAGTAATAAGTAATAACCAATATATAATTCAATAGTAAAATTCATCAACCGAGAGGAAAATAGATACTCTACTCTAATAAAACCTTAAATATTTTTTTTAAATCTCAGTCTGATAAATGATAATATATTAACAATATAAAAATACATTTGTCGCTCAGCCTAAAATATAAAATTGTTTTAAAAAAATATTTAAATATACCTACCTGATCATTTATTTTAATAAGAACCAAATAATAATGAATTTGTTTAGATAGGTATATCATAGATCGACTAATTAGTTAATAAATTAATTAATTAACTAATTAATTAGTCACTAATCGATATTATGTTAATACGAAGTTATGCCCTACTAGCATACCTACTAAATATATAAGTTAATAGTTTGAGCCTAAAATGTAATTGATAATTAGTATCAATATGTTAACGTGGATAGTATAGTTTTAAAATAATACCTAGGTATTATAGTAGCTAGTACTAAAATTATGTAGACAAAATATCAATCCAAAAAACGATTTTGTGTAAAAATAAATATTTTATGCAGTTTGAAATGCCATACATAAACTATAGAAATAAATAAATAATAAACATATTTTGATTTAACACATTACTTACCATAGTTTGGCGTTCTATAAAATATGACATAGGGATTCGATGGATTGCTTTCGCAAAAAATCTTTGCTAGCGTCCAACACTTATTATATGATATCGGCTCACTGTGCTATGGAATAGTGGCACATCGGGCTTGTCCGATACTGTCTACTACAAATGGCACACAAAAGCTATCGTTGTGACTACGGTTTTACAATAAGAATTACAATTTTTAACAATTTATAAAACAATTATTAATATATGAATAAATCATTAAATACAACTTTATTGAATATGATATATATATGATTAATATTACAACTTATCATTGAAATCATAACACAATATATATTTAAAATATTAGACTCTATATCTTAACTATCTATTAATATATATATAATTAATTTAACAGTTTATTAAATGTCATTATATATAGAAATTAATAAATTATTTTATATACGTCGCTAGGTAAGTACAACTAGACAGGGTAGTTAGTCAAGGGGAGTGCCTCGATAGGTAGTTATTATGGAACAACTTACGAGAATGCATGAAATTCTATTAATTTTAAACTACAAAGTAATAACACATTTTATAGTTATTTTTCGAAAATTCAAACTTCAAACACTCATATAAAAATTGAACGTAATTATTTTATAATATATTTAACTAACTTTAAAATCTTATGACGAACTGTATTAAATTTGTATTATATATATTTTGTAAAAATGTTCAAAAATTTTTTTGAAAAAAACATAAAAAAATGCAGATGCCTATAAATAACTTAAAATTATTTTTCAAGTTTTTAGTTAAAGTCAACCTATATTACTAAGTATATGATAATATGATATATTTATATTTCCATAAGTACAATTGGTAGGTATGTTGAATTTTTTTATGCCAAAAATATCATTTTGTGTTTAAAATATAATAATTTACGTCAAAAGTATTAAGTATTACGAACAATATTTTTAGATTACAACAAAATAGGTATCTACCTAACTAGAATCAATTTTATTTGCTTCAATACCTAGTTTTGTCCATATTTGAATATAAAATGTCTATAAAAAAGTGTTTTATTACAATGTCATAATGAACTACTTGTGAGAAACTTTGTAATACAATAACAATCGATTGCAATACACATTTAACATTTAATACATTTTCAACTACAAATTTACTTTAAAATCTTTGTGATTTTACGACTAGTTTATGAGGAATATATAAGACTAAATATGTGACACTTATGCTACTAATACTAGATGCAAAATAATATAAATTGTTTGAATTATAGTAAATCATAGTAAATCCAATAACACCCTATCTCAGTGAGTATTTTCATTAGTACCTACGTATTTTAATACCTAGTAGCTATTTTAATTTATCAAGTTTGTCGTGATATCATGTTGAACACTAAACCACTACAGTCTTGTCTTGTCATATCAACCTTTAAATTTCAATATATTCTTAAGAACAATCATTAGGTCATGGAATGGTAGAGTAACACACTAAAAATTATTTTTAAATCGAGTATCCATCAATTAATTTATAAATCGAACAATAAATCAATTTCAATTTCCAAATGTTTTAAAATAATATTGAGGTTTAAAATATAAAGAAAAAAATTTAAAATTTTTTTAAAATAGCTAACATTTGCTTTTTAAATAATACGAAACAATATTTAAATAAATCTTTTTTTACGCTTGTGTGTATTCGTGTGTGAGAAATTACCTCCATAGAAAATTTCACTCTGCACGAATTCCTATATAATGGGCCTACCTCCAAGGTTGATTTTGGTAATACTTTAACAGAACTCCACATCACTTGTATCATTATGCCCCAGATAGACCAATAATTGGTATCTTATGTATATTATATTTAATTGAACCTAAACTATTAATTACCTATATTACCCATCAATGTTTAATAAGAATAAATCATACTAAGCTAACGAAATATATAAATATATTCAACCTAACACTGTTATTGTGCCATATTAATTAGTTATCCTACATTCATTATTAACTATCATCTGACTTGCCTCCATAAAATACTCTAGAAAGGTTTTAAACATATTATTATTAATTATCATGGAGGTATAACGCTGTCGTATACTCGTTTTGCCTCATCTTGCCCCTACTAATAGTTCAAAATTTTGACGAGCGCCCATCTATAATCAATGGTAATAATGGTAATACACAGATGTTTTACAATATTAATTTTTTATTTTAAAACGAAGTCATAATTCATAATATTAATTATTTACTGTTAGGAGTGCATTCTATCGGGAGCGTCATAGCCATCGGTTTGGCGTCCTTTTTTTCGGGAAAAGTACCTACACAAAAACACAACAACCTATAACCTTAAGAGAGGGGCTTTCCTTTGTCGTATACGATCGACACGCCAAAACATTTTCCGACTTCATTTCATGGTACTTCTCTCTGCCTAGCGCACTAGTGTCTATCTCCTGTCGTTAATTGCTTTATACTTTAATTCTACCATTCAGTTCCGACCGGGGTAGTCGTTTTACAATCGATTTTTGTACGGCTACATTGTTCGGGCTTCCGCCGAATAACGCAAATTAGTTATGTAATAACATGTGGAAAGCCAGAATCGAACGTCAAAAGTCAAAACCGAGTAAGTCTCGTTTAATGGCACGCATTTCCGTGTTGCTATCGACAATACACATTTGGATTTAAGTATCTTAATAATGTAACCACGGATGTCTCCTTGCAATTAAACTACTTAGCCGCCTAGGTGATATATCCTATCAATATAGTTATTAAAATTGTATCCATTATAATGTATTTATTATTTATATATTAGCAGTGTTCATTTGTATCAATCAATATGGGCCGAATAGAATTCAAGAGATGCCGACAAACTGCAGGCCGTAATGCACTTACGGCCTGCAGTAAAATGCATAAAATCTTTACCGTTTTTGTTGTTACATAGGCACGTAAAAAATTTTAATTTGATGTTATTAATGTTATGTTTTATTTGGAACTGTATATGACGTGTTATTAAAAATTAACTGAATGTCAATTTGTGAATAATTCAATAATGACACTTTAATATTGGTACGGAATTTCTTATAACTTATTATTCATAAGTTTTATCATGGGTTATAAATAAAACATGGATTTTATTGTGAGTATAAAAGTGTAGAATGGTTGGTTGTTGAGTTTGAATATAGAAAATTAGAATATTTTATTATTATAATAACTAATAAGCTTTAAAGGATATCTTAAATCTTTATAATTTGCAATAATGAGTATAGGTACCGGATTTATTAGTTGTTGGATGCTGATGAATATGTTTATCACCTAATATAATATAATATTTAGTACTGATATATATGCGCATGTTTTTTTTTTCATAATACAATTTATAAGACTTCACCGTTTCTATGTTGATGCTTTGATAATAATCTTACCTTTACATTTTATTAGATGTAAATTCACTCTAATTTTATAAATTACATACTAAAATGTATTATTGTGAATTCACAATGAAATATTTATTAATTTTATGCTAGTTATATTTTATACTGATCAAGGTATGTGCCTATATCGAGGACACAAGCACGGCCATTTGATGCATGCTTGTACCGGATCATCTCGAGTAACCAATGATGGCCATTAATATACAAAAAAAAAAGTAATACTTATTAAATTTCCACTATTACTATTTTAATCTACAACAAATGCCAACCATTTATAAACAAGGAAAGTTCCGATTTCCACCTTCAATCTCAAGATACCTGTTTGACCACCTCTTTAAAATGCGAATATCGGAAAATCCTTTTGCAGATCTGATCATCAGAGAAACCACTATTATAAATTTTCAAGTCTGTATGTTTTGTAGGTTTGTAGATATAGCGATGAATGAGTGAGTGAGTGTTATTTGGCTAATTTATAGATTATATTATTTTTGTACTACCTTCGAGTTAACGACCACTTAAAAAATAATATCCACCCCCACAAAAAAAAAAAAATATAAAACTAAAAACCCCACTGGCTCAGTAAATTGTATAACCAATTTTATCAACTTGTAGTAGTTCTAGCACAGAATAAAAACTTCCTAATACCTTAACAACAATAATTATAAATAGATATTGGCATGACTGATTATAAACATATTTTTAGAATTGTAAAATAATTTGATATTTTTAACATTTTAAAAAATGTAATACCTTTTACTCATATTTAGTTTTGAAGTATTATTTGCCATGTAATTAGCGTTATTGCTTGTGTTCGGAGGTATGTAATTCATGTAATGCATGTGTTAAATTGTATTGTTTGTGTAACAAACCAATTGAAACTATGTTAAATTTATCCAATAAGGTATTGCGGTTGGCATTAAACGAAGACGAAGACCTATACAAAATATTAGTGAGCCATTTTAAATAAAGCTAGTGATGTTTTTAATTTTATAAAAAATATTTGCGTGTATTGTTATATTATAAAGATAATTTAAATGCTATTGAAGCCTGAAGGTATAGTATTGTTGAACCAATGGAAAAGAATTATCAGCATGCAATTATACTTTGGAATTTCAAAATTAGACTAATCATTATTTGGTGATTACTAGTGATGTCAGACAATATAAACCGAGGTATTTTTAACAAACATACTTAAACATTTAAGATTACTTTAGCTAAAATATGATAACAGATTTTGAATTGAATAAACGTTTTAGTATCTGTTTTAAGAATCTGGCTGTAAGAAAATGTTGTTTAATCTTCATAAAACTGTAGTTAAAATGTTGACAAAATAAGTAAAAATCACAAAAATGTGTAAATTATTTTGAACTAGAAATGCATACAAAATTTTTCTTTTTAAATCTAAGATTTTAAAATGTAATACAAGATTCCTTATGAGTTTGTCTACCTTTATCAAAAAAAAATGTCTACAAGAAAGTCAAATTACATTTTTATGAGCGTTTGAACTTTTGAAGTTCAAATTTTTACTACATAGGATATTCACCCGATTTCTCATTTAGCAATTTCCTTATACACCATAAAACTTTGAAATTTTTTTCTCATTTTATGCTGTTTAAAGACATTATCAGTTTTCAATGTTTTTAGTTTTTTTATTTAAATGTCAATAAAATTTTATTTGTTGGGTAAGAAAACGTGAAAATAATACAAGGATCCTAATACATTGTTAAAATAGTAGTTAAAAAATATTAAAAATACATAGGCACACATTTTTTTTTACAAGCATTTAAAGTTTTAAATGTTATCAATATACGTGCAAATCACAAAAATGTGAAAAATGTGTAAATTATTTTGAATTATAAATTCATACAATTTTTTTTTTAATTCTAAGATTTGAAATTTTAATACAAGATTCAAAAAAGATTCACAAAAACAAGTGCACATTTTCCGTCTTTTTTCTTATAAAAGTCAATAGAATTTTATTTGTATTGGGTACAAAAGTGTGAACATTTAATACAAGGCTCCTGACATAATGTTACAGCCAGCCACAGTCGAAGAATATAAACATAGGTAGGTACATAAGCAACATATTTTATTATAAACATTTAATTATAATATAAATATATGACTTTTTTTATATTTGATAATAAGAGTATTTTGACTTGTTTCGAGTTCTTTACAGACATTTCAAATTTCAATTTTTTTTTTTGATAAATGTCGATAAAATTGTGTTTGTTGGTTCAAATAGCAAGAAAACATAATATAAGACTCCTGATATATTGTTGCAAAAGCAGTTGAATATTTAAATAAAAGGGGTCAAGCTCTGCTGTAGAGTAGTTTACAAGTAGATTACTGCAGTATAATGGATGGTTTTAAATTTTAATTCAATGATATAATATCATATTGTATATGAAAAACGATTCTGAGGGGAGACGGTATGTCAGTCTAGGATATTTTAAATTAAAATGATATTGTTATTTTACGGTAGCTGCTAAGTTGAATTAAAATTATTCATATTATTTAATTATTAACCTAAAATTATCAGTGATGCTAGAAAAATATTATAATGTATACTTTTACTCGTTAAAATTGTTTTTAATATGTAATTTCGTCCAAATTTGAACTTAAAATGTCTGTAAAAAATAACTGTGTAAATATATTTTTTAGATTTTTTGTTTACAGTATGTTCTATTTATTAGAATCTTTATTTTCAATTTTCAATCCTTAATTATAAAAACTGAACATTTTATAATTCTTTAATTACAATGATTGATAACTTTCGAAATTTTGATGAATTTTGTAAAAATTCGAACTTTAAATACTTATAAAAAAAAAAATGTTTTTGGCCCAACAAATAAAATTTTATTGACATTATTTTATAAAAAAAAACTTAAAAAATTGAAAACTGAAAATGTCCGTTAAAAGCTCAAAATAAGTCAGAATATTTTGAAAATGCTATGGTGTGTAGAAAATGCTTATATAAACATTCAGTCAAAATTTCATGTAACTACGGTCATTTCTTTTAGAGTTATACCAAAAACCAAAATCGATTTTGTCGAAAATTGGTTTTCCGTAAAAATTCCCGTTTTTTCCTTAATTTTTCATTTGTTTTTCCAGGCGCTCATGAAAACTACTGGGAAATTTTAACTTTTGACCCCCCAAAGTACCAACTAGATTCACTTTCCTATCAGAAAAGGTACTATTGAAGAAAATCGAAGCATTTTTTCTGTCCTAAAAGGTGATGACAGACACAAAAATAAAAAAATAAAAAAACACACATCATTATAAAATGAATACATTTATCATTCCGCTCAGAATCTAAAATAGATAGGCACAATTTTTTTTTATAACCATTTTTAAATAGTTTAACTTAAGTTTAAATTAAATACTTAAATTTTGACAAAACATATTATCAAAATTTCGAAAATTATCAATCATTGTAATTAAAAAATAATGAAATGTTCAATTTTTATAACTAAGGATTGAAAATTTAAAAAAATACTCTCTTTAAATACTTCATACTGCAAAAAATCTGAAAATATATAAACACAGTAGACACTAATACCTAATACTAAAATTAATTGCTTTAATCAATATAGTGTCAAAATATACTTACTTTGCAATACTATAGGCTGACAGACCGTATTCGCCGAGAACTGTTTTTCGTATACAATGATATAATATTGTTGAATTCAAAATAAATACCATCCATTATACAGTGACCCACTTGTAACCTAACCTAACTTTACGGGAACGAACATGAAAATATTTTGAAGTTACAGAGGTCTTAACACAAATAGATTTATATAATATATTTATTGTATATAATTTATGATAAGACCACTGCTAGAATCAGAGGCTATTATTTATTTTTAAGTTTTAACGAAACATAATAAATATCGGTTCCTTTACTTTTAATTATACTAGTTTGTGCCTAGTACCTACATACTAGTGTTAGATGTCGGTAGAAACTAGAAGTAGTTGTAAGTTTAATATTTAATTCAACGTGATGGAATTTACTGAAATGTTTAGCCAGAATCGCAAACGATTAATAGTGTTACTACTACTTCAAAAGTAAACAATTCCTAATTGTGTTCAAAAGTGCAGGGGAAAACAGTATAAAAATTAAGGAAAAACGGGATTTCTTACTCAAAATCAATTTTGGTTTAAGATGTAACTAAAAAAGAAATTACTGTGGATATATGAAAGTTTCACTGGTTATTTATATTATCATTTTCTATATCGTTTCGATTGGCCGACAAGAGCCACAGTTTTATTATCAATTAAATGATATATTTGTGTAACAATGAATAATTTAGTTACCATCACATGCATATAGTTATCTTGTTCGTCAGTTCATCCAACCGCATATACACGTTTCTACATTAACACACATTCTGCATAACACGCATCACGTAGTTCTTCGGTATATTTTTGCCCAGCGACCCCGACCACTGCTGTAAGAACTACTAGAACACTACATATCCAGCTGTTCTGTTATTATTTAAATTCCCATAAGTGTTCGTAGTGTTCCTACAGGACTTGGTGACCGATCGCGTGTATTAAAACGCTCTCGGCCCGTAACATTATAATTAATTATAAAAAATATTTAGTCCTAGAGACATCGAAAAGAGGTTATTTTTTGATCGGCGATGTTCATTATTTGATCTTAGTGATCTCTGTAAGATTTCCCCAGATAGACTAACTTCCAGTTGAGGGATATTGAAATTAAAAATCACCAGTCCATTACATATTCACCATAAAGTTTATATAAAAAATGTAACTCATAATATCGAATAATGAAGTTATAAAATTAAATATAGAATGTAACCTTATTTAAAGGTATAATATAAGGATAACTCAGTAAAATAATAAAACTTAACAAATTCATAGGAAAACCAGTTTGTACAAAATAATATAAAAAAAAAATACAGTACTCCTATATTGGCATATCTTAATCTTACGTTTAATGATAAAATAATATAACATTGCAGTAGGTATGTACTATAAACTTGTGTATAAGTTGATAACATGTTATATAGCTTATTTATATAAGTATGTAAAATATGTTCGTACATAAGTATAAAAGAAAACCTTTTTATAATACTGAACACATAATAATACAATTAATATATAATTCATTTTAACCTTATGTAAAATAACACTGTTTATAAAAAATCCAATATATTAAAAATAATAAAAAAATTAAGTACTGTTACAAAAAGGTATGGAAATAGTATGTAATATATTATTGTCATATTGATCATTCTGTAAAACAAAATTAATATTTTTATTATGTTTCATACATATATTTCCATCAAATACATGTGTTATGACTCAATGTCATGGCAATAGCCTTATTTTCTCACGCAATAACAAAAAAACATTTATATTTTATGTCATTTAAACTTAATTGTACTAAAAAGTAACTATAATAACAGATGGAGTTGGAACATTAAAATACCGTGGTGACATAAAATTATAGACCATCAGCAAAGTATGCCCATTTTTAAATTTTACA
The DNA here is from genome assembly GCA_027563435.1 of Nasonovia ribisnigri. Lineage (NCBI taxonomy): Eukaryota > Metazoa > Arthropoda > Insecta > Hemiptera > Aphididae > Nasonovia > Nasonovia ribisnigri. The sequence goes on along the minus strand of JANEHU010002461.1, from coordinate 4,150 downwards.
ATATGTTATAATGTTTTAACTTTAAATACTTGAAAAAAAAAAATGTGTGCTTATGTATTTTTAATATTTTTCAACTACTATTGTAACGAGCCTTGTATTAAATTTTCAAGTATTTTGGCCCAACAGATAAAATTTTATCAAATTGAAAATTTGCGAATTATTTAGAAGTTAAATATTAATAAAATGTTCAACTTTTATAGCTAAGGATTGAAAATTTAAATAAGGATTCATAAACCTTCTAAGAAATTCTTCTGGTAAGTTCCTATACGGTTAGAAATATTTAGTTTAGTAAACATTTTGCTAAACTCATCAAACAGCTAAATTGTAAATTTTGTGCTTTGGAGAGTTAAAATGACAACAGTGTGTAGAATAAAATACACGTGGCTTACATTAGACTTGTTCTCAATACAGTATTAAATTTAAGGTTTGAAAATGTAATACAAGACTTCTCATAAGTTCGCCTAATTTTATCAATAAAAAAATGTTTATAAGCAAGTCAAAATAAAATTTTATTTGTTGGGTAAAAAATTTTGTAAATTAATGCAAGGCTCCTAATATATTGTTACAATAATATATGAAAAACATTAAAAATCCATAGTTAGAAATTTTTTTTATAGGAAATCAATGTTCAAATTTTGACAAAATACGTAAAAATGACAAAAATGTGCAATTTATTTTGAATTAGAAATTCATAACAATTTTCTGTTTAAATTTAAGGTATGAAATGTAATACAAGACTCCACATAAGTTCGCCTAATTTTATCAATAAAAAAATGTTTATAAGCAAGTCAAAATAAACTTTTATGAGCATTTTAAGTTTATATTTGTACAAGATTAGAATAGATATTCACTCGATTTCTCAAGTAGAGATTTTCTTATTTTGTTGCAATTCAAAAACGAATAACAGTAGATGCATTAAAATTTCACTGAATGCTTAAATTAACATTTTCTATGTACCATCTAATTTTGAAAATATTTTGACTCTTTTTGAGCTTTTTACGGACCATTTTAAATTTCATTCATCCAACAAGAGTCACTGTTTTATTATCAATTAAATGATATATTTGTGCAACAATGAACAATTTAGTATATTTTGCCTGGCGACCCCGACCACTGCTGTAAGAACTACTACAACACTACATATTCAGCTGTTATATTATTACTTAAGTTCCTAGGAGTTCGTAGTGTTCCTAAAGGACTTGGTGTCCGAGCGCGCGTACTAAAACTTTACGCTCTCGGCCCGCAACATTATTGTTAATTATAAAAAAAAATAGTCTTTATTCGTTGCTTAATTTCACACATTAATACTATTTCGTATTAATGTGATGATATTTATTTTAAAAAGTTTTTATAGACTTACCTCTCGTCATCTTATCGCTTTTGTTGTGTTCATAGTATCTGATACATGTATCATACATTTATAACTAGGTATACTCCGATTGCCTAAAGAATGTGATTACTATTCACTCATATGGCTTGAGCCAATAGGAACGTGGATTTGGGTGGTTGCTGTGAAGTCCAATGGATTTTGGATTGTGCGCAACCAACCAATTTCTTTCGCCGATCGGAATATAAACTTCCGATGAGTTAAAATGTAATTGTTATTTGTGCAAAATGATGAACACTGTATTTTGCCTATACAATACGCCGGACAACACATTATGTTTGCGCCAAGTATATATGTAAAACTATTTATTTATATACTCATCCTCAGTATTTTCGACGATTATGTGTGTGTGTGTGTGTGTGTGTGTGTGTGTGTGTGTGTGTGTGTGTCATTTATGCATTCCTAATCGGCTGTAACCGTAAAGCTAGCTAACTTCACCGAAAAAAAATTATTGTCATCTCTTAAGAACACACCGGTCATATAAGTCGTACGTACTAGAGACATTCCTATCAATAATTTACTATCTTTATCTAATATTTTAGTTATCTATTTTCCCAACCATGTTTATTTGTAATACATCAATGCAATTTACACGCATTAGCCATTTTAGATATTATAGGTATTTACATCAACAATATATAGGTGCTCGCCTAAAAACCTAATAATACAAAACAATATATTTATGTAGTGATAAATCAATTTGTTAATAAAGATTCATATAATCACAAGAGTATTATAATAAATTATAAAACACAGGAGCTGCCGTGCAAGAGTTATCCTCATCCATAGACGTAAATAGGGGGGGGGGCTTGGGTGGGCTTAGCCCACCCTTCAGCCTCTCGAGCCCACCTAAAATAGTAAAATGAAATATGAATTGAAAACAAGCAAGTTATTTAAATAATTATTCATTTTTGTTTACTTATATCACAATAGAAAATCAATCATGTGTGACACGAAAAACGAGTGATAATAAATATCGAATATTATGATAACTGATAATGGTGTGGAACAAGTTACGGCCACAGGTTGTGGGATAGTAATGGATAGTAGGTGTACGGGTGTTACTATTATCAGTGATTTAAGTAAAATTATTTTATAAATAGAAATATGGCAGTATTTTCCTTGTTCTGAAGAATATGAGGTTATCATGATGATTTTTGTAACCAATGTTTTCTTTTTTCATTTCCCCTAATTAAAGTGTATTACCAATTATCATCGCATTTAATTTAGTAATTGATTGATTTACGGTCATTATGTTTAGTATATTTAATAATAAAAAACAATCTGCTAAAGAAAAATGCAATCGCATTGTTGGTAAAATTGGTATTAATCACCCTCAAGAACCAGAAAAAGAGCTGGAATCAAATTCTCAAATGGTAATTTAATTTACAATTGAAAAATATTAAGTTTATGTATATTATTTACTTATCTCAATTAAATCTTGAACTAGATGCAAATTAAGTCAGTTTGTCCTCAAGCAAATGATTCAGATCCAGATGATCCTGATATTAATGATACTAACAATCATGCTGAAATAAATGAAAGCATTGAAAACTCAACTCAAGAAATAGAACCAAATTCGGTAAAAGATTTAGGTGACTTGAACACAGGCCCTGCACAACCTATTTTATCAGTAAGTCTAAATAACATTCTTGTAATGATTCTTCATTCTTATCTAGGTATATTTGTTAAAATCATTTCTTATTTAGTTTTTTTTTTAATTTTATGTTCTTATTTATGGTTTTTAACTGTTGATTAGCCTTATAAGTTATAACCAATATGTACAATAAGTAAAATTTACTAATTATTTATGAATTATGTTCACCACTTTTAAGGCATATCCTATGTCAGTATTTGGTAATCAAAAAAGATCATTCAACTCTAAGTACTACAACGATTATAACTGGCTAGAGTATAGTATTGAAAAAAATGCGGTTTTTTGTTATTGCTGTAGAGTATTTGGATGTGATTCTAAAGATCATGTATTTACTAAAAAAGGATATACTGATTGGAAAAGAGTAATAAATTATGCATTATTATAATATTAAATAAATACTGTTATTTATGAAAATTAAAACGTACCTATTATTTTATTTATTGACAGTTAGGAAGTAAAAAATGCTCTAAGCTTAAGGCACATGCTGCTACAAAATCACATTTGATTAATATTTCCAAAATGGATGGATATATTGCTAGCAAAAAAACTGGTAGTATTGTATGTCAGATATCAAATGCACACAAAGAATTTATTGAAAAAAATAGAAGTTATTTGAAAACACTCATTGATATAATACTGTACTTGGGAAGGCAAGGAATTGCATTCCGTGGAAATTTTGAGGATAAAGATTCATTAAATCAAGGTAAATTTTTATTAAATTTATACGTATTTTGTAATGAACTTAATTGTATTTTAGGAAATTATATTGAACTTTGTAAAATTATGGGTAAATATGTTCCCGACTTTCATCAAATATTTAATAGGGAAATAAATTATACAAGTCCATTAGTTCAAAATGAACTAGTTGAAATTTGTGCAGAAAATGTTCGTAGTATGATTAGAGCACAAGTAAAAAAAGCTGGAAATTTTTCAATTATGTGTGATGAAGCTAGGTAATAAAACTTATTATCAACATACCATAAACAATCATTTATCATTTTAATTGTATTTGGTCATTTTTATTTTTAAGGTGTCATAAGCAGGAACATATGTCTCTTTGCATAAGATATGCCATTGATTTTAATGTATATGAACGTTTTTTGGGA